>CABHPR010140985.1:18669-39392 GCA_902168415.1 Peromyscus melanophrys | reverse complement strand
CCCGAGTGCTGGGATTAAAGGCGTGCGCCACCACCGCCCGGCCTGTCTTTCTTCTTTTAGATGCTAACTTCCTTCAGGGCAGCATCATGTACTATTAATTCTGTATTTTCAGCTCTGAGCATATACTATGCCTTAGTAAACAGTGAATAAATAGATAAATGGCAGGAGTGCCCTTTTCCCTCCCACCACCCAAGTCATCTCTTGGGACTCATTTGGCCTCCCTGAAAAGATACCTCTTAGCACTGTCCATTTAATGTTGAAGCCCACACTACTGTATGACAATTCGACTTCATTTAACCTTGACCATCCCCCTGTAGCCTGTGTTCCACATTGTTAATTATTATTGGTAGTTGATACTCATGTTTTTCTATGTGTATCTTTCATATTTCAACCATACTGTGGATTCCTGTAGGTCAGAGACCTCAGTTTTCTCTTTGATTGATGTTCCCTACCCCAAACATAGGGGCTGACTTACCTTCTACATCAACACAGGATATATTTTCTAACTTGATTAATCATGGATGTTAAAACAGTGCCACTCAGTGACATGGTGTTGAAGAAGGGCTCAGGTCTCTGGTCTCACTAACTCCATCTTGGCCCTTTCTGGCTCTCTTTGTCTCTTTAACCTTTTCTGTGAATCACTGTTCTGTTTGGTGACCTTTGATTCCAGGAGCAGCAGGACTGATCAATAAATAAACACCTTTGAGATAAGTAACAAAAACTACCCTTAAGCAAGTAGGAACCATGTAGGAGAGATGATGTATAAATTGGGTAGCTGCACCCTGGAGAAGTTATCCTCTCCTGAGAACCAAATCTCTCCTCTCTAGTGATAAGCAGAGTAAGAAGCTCTTTAGACCACCTTGCAATATCTAAATGGTTCCAGTGATCCAGAAGACCCTACTTATAGTGGGACTGCCTAATTATGCAGACCCTTGTCTCCCACCTAAATATTTCTGCATTTAAAACCAATGATCATGTAAGTGCTCAAAAGATAAACTTGTGGTCACTGGACCTTTTTGTCTGGCCCCCTTCCCAGGGTATGCTGATGAAATCTTGTCTCTGCTTTTAGACATCATTCATATGCTCAATTGGCATATTAGGACAGATGGCCATACATACTGTGTTGGGAGTCATGGAATTGGGGTTATTACTTCAAAACTGTACCAGTGTTGTGGACCAAATGTTTATGTTCTTCCACAGTTCATGAGTCCCTAAGCCTCACTGTGGTGGATGGGAAACAGAACCTTGTGGGGGATGGTCAAGGTTAAATGAAGTCAGAAGGGTGTTCCCCTAATCTGAAGTGTAGTGGGTAGCCATTCCAGCTTTGATCTGGAAGTTCCAACCCCCATTGAGGCTTCGGTAACTGTCATGCCTACAAGGCAGGGCCGAGAGAGGACCCTGAAGACCCAAGATCCAGATGGGCCGGCTCTCTTAGTTCCTGGACCCAGGACACTGAAGGTAGACCGAGTAAAGTTCTCCAGAGAACACCGCTGGACTGCGCTACACCTTTCCCAGACCCTGCAACCTATCCCTTCACTTGTAAGTTACCCCACAAAATAAACCTCCCTTTTAACCACGTGGGGTGGCCTTAATAATTTCAACAATACGGAAGGGTTAGTGCCTTCTAGGAAAATGCACCAGGAAGCCTGTGCTCTTTTTCCACCCAGACAGTTCATGAGCACACAGGACAAGGTGGGACTTAAGCAGAGAAAAGAGACATCACAATGAAACTTGTCCTCTTGGCCCCTAGATGTTGGGCTTCTCAGACTTCAAATTTGGGGGAGGTAGACTTTGGTTGTGTGAGGCACCCAGTGTGTGGTACTGTGTTATGGTGGCTATGGCACTCTGTTGCCCAAGGATTGTGAGACTTCAGTACAGAGTGCTGAGACTTTACTTGCCCCTCTCACTAGGAGCCTCTGTCCTGAGAATCACTGTCTGACTTCCTTCCTTCCTTCTCTGAATCATGTCTAGGGAGAAACTGATTTTAGATGCAGAACCTTTAGAATTTATGATCATCTCCCTATTAATATTTAATCTGACTTTAAAAAGTAAGCTGTCTATAAGTCAAACAGCTTGCACTTTTTGAATGTCATCTAATAACCTGCCCAGAATTTCTTTGGTCATTGTCTTCTTTTTATTCTACACTCCATATATCAAAACAAATAACTCACAACTTTATCCTTTATGTTAGCTAGCAAAGTCCTCATACACAAATTTTCACTGATTTAATTCCCATGATATGACGTTTCTATGCTTTGGATAGTACATCCTTCTAAAAAACAATTCCTACCAAAACTTATATAATCAAGAGTAGGAGGAAATATTTACACTATTAAAGGAATCAAATTATCCCCAAATATCTCACATATCTGATGTGGCTACCACATTAAACACTTAAAGTAAATCAATTTAAAATCATTATATAGCTGAAGAGCTAAAAAAACAAAACAAAAAACAAAAAAAAACCCCCATTGTTTTGAATGCTGATATCTAGCTTTACTGAAGTTGATAAGAACCAATCTTCATTAAAATTGTATCACCAGGTGTGTAGTGTTTGTTTTTAAGCCTCTACTACACCTTTACTCTTTGGTCATTTAGTGTGAATAAGGATTTCTTAAATAGGAATGTTTTTCTTATGTGCTTTCAGGAATGTGTCTGACTTGCAAACTAGTAATGCTAGCTGCCTCATTTGATAAGGTAGCAATCTGAGGTACTCTGATATAATGGTTATTTATAAAAAATTACATAATGTGGTATAAAATAGCAGTGAGACTCATCTAGTTCCATGCAGAAAGGATAATTGATGTGTTACTGCTCTGCTTCACAATTTAGTTTTCCCACGCATGGAGATATGCTGGGAATTAGTCTATTCCATCTTCTTAATGAGACTTATCTATTACCTCAGATAATGTATCTATTTTCTTCAACCAGCAGGGTTGACTGCTTACAGGAATGAAGTTTTAAGTGATTATTAGAAAGAAAATTTAGTAATCTATATAGAGGCAGTAGTCCATCTTTCCGATGTCTATGTGCCTGGATAAAATGAGGTGGTGTGGGTACATCGCTGTTCTGAAAGGGATGTTGATTCCCACAGTTCATGTGATGCTTATGAGAGATGCTTGCTGCTTTCCATGATAAGAGAAAAGCTGTGAGCACGGCTATGTTTACTTACTGAATGGTATTATAGGAAGCTTCGATACCTCAGAGAGATGCTTGGTAAAAAATTGAGAACCATTCAGTTCCGATAACAATTGCCGGAGGGACTAAGTGGCTGGTTTCTTCATTCAAAGTAGGTCTGAGGATACTGTATACCCATGTGTACACCAATATAGGCATTTGAAAAATCTAGTATTTCTTTACCTTAAACCAGAGATAATCAGATTTTTAAATATGCTCAAAACCTGGGTGAACTAGAAATGAAAACAACTCAGTTAAGTAGGGAATCTAAAATATTGATATGAACCTGATTGAATAAGTGTGGAGCTACAAATTTCCCATTTGTATTTTTGGTTATATTTCAGATCCCACAATGCTCATAATGTTAGTAAATTGTAATAGATCTTTATGCTGTTTCTAGATGAGAAAAATTAGAGGATAATGCAGTCTCATAAAGAATCATTGAAATAAAACTCATGCTGCATAGATCAGTTCAAAGAATGGCCTTCCATGTACAATAAATGAACCTGCTACCATAGCAACAAAGGTCATGTGAGAATCAACTCCATTTGTGGCTGTCATCATCATGTTGGCTTGCTCTCTGTGAGCAGCTGCACTCTAGGAGATTATACCAAATGCATTTCAAAGGGATTTTCCTACAGGTGCAACGGAAAAAGAGGACTTGTATGCTGAGCCACTGATCCCAGGATGCATGGCCTGTAGCATGCATGGATCAGTGGCCATGAAAATATGGAACTGAATTCCTTGCCACCTGAAGAACCAAGGTTTGTGGTACTGAGACTCTGTGGTGGTCTGTAAAACTCTGTGGATCTATAGCAGAGTTCACACATGAGAACTGGTCATGAACTTCTACTAGATGAAGACCTTAGGTAAAGTATCCAAGAAATAGAAGAGTGGCTCAGTGGTTAGGTGCTTCCCATGAAAGTATGAGGACCTGAATTTGAATCCCCAGAGCCCACTTAAAGCTGGACGCAGCAGTCTATATCTGTAATACTAGCATTCTTAAAGCAAAATGGGAGACAGAGACAGAATGTCTGAAATCCTACATGCCATCTAGCTTGGCATATGCAGCAATGAGCAAGAGATCCTGTCTTAAAGAAGGTGGAAGGTGAGGATTCACTCTTGAAGTTGTCTTTGACCATACATGCACACGTGCACACACACACACACCAATGAGAGAAAGAAAGAAAGACGAGAGACCTATTTAATGCCAATAATCATAGCCTGAGAGCATTGGCCAAGGTTCCTCCCCCCACTCCCTGCCACCCCAGCATTTGGATTCTGTTTTCTTTCAGGCCTGCACAAAGGCTTCTTGTAGGTGTACTCTGGGGAGGTGTAGCAAACAGCACTGGGAGAGATGAGATCTCATAACCCATGGCATCTCTGTTGATTTCTATTTCTCTCCTATCCTTTACCCCATGGTGGTCTTATCGGCATCATAACCAACACTTGACATTACACTGTGTTGATAAGCTGTGGTGTTTGCTAGGTTCAGTGCACTAAATACATTTTCAACTTAAATTGTGGTTTGGATAACAATCAGGATGTGCTCAGACAGAAAACTAAAACTACAATGGCTGCTTTTAGGTGTTTTTGGGAACACACACAGACAGAAAATAGATATGGATTCAACTTTTGCAATCTTTCATGTGGATGGAAGGCATGCATAATAAATGGCTGATGACTAAGGAAAAGTCAAGGATTGACAGTGAGGGACAGATAAGGGCTTGGGAAATTAAAAGGAAGGGAAATAATTTAAAAATAGACTTTGGAATAAGAAAAATGTATTGATTGAGAGCAGGAATATGAAAGTTAAGAAAACAGAATTCTCTCCTCATTTCTTCCTGAATACATAAGGCTAAGAAACATGACTCCTTGGAGCATCAGCTCTTCTGTTCTAGGTCTCAACCGTGTTACCCATGCATGGTGCCCAGCATGTTATCCTGCTCTAAGTCTCAACCATGTTTTCCATGCATGGTGCTTAGCATGCTATTTGACCTGAGGCAACTTTTTACTAGAAGCTAGCAATTTTTTTGTTGGGAGGCCTTAATGGTCAGAGGTTGCAGTCTATCATGGCCTGGCAGCTCTCTCTAAGCATGGAGGACTCTCTCCCCAGTGAGACTTCCTGCTCTCTATCTACTCTTACTTTGAGAATGTCTCTAGGTCCAGAGGACTGACTTTATCTGAAAGCTGTCTCTAGGCCTGGATGTCTGATTTATCTCTGATGTGACCCTAGACAGTTTCCTGTTAGAAGCCTTCCCCCTGCTGCACATATGGTAACTAAGACTTGTAATAGGAGATTTGCTATAGGAGTCTGCTGTCACATATGAAGCCTTATGACAGAAACATGTCACTTAATGCAAATTAGGGTTTGTCTCCAGGATCCCCAATCCTATATATTCCCTATACTCTGGAATAAAACTGAGCTGATTCAATGAAGTAATCTCCTAATCTCCCGGAGGGCTATTTTGGTCTTGTTCACAGGCGTCCAAGGATTTCTGTTGTCGCTTCTGCCCCTTTTCTCTCGTGGACTGGTGCTCATGCAGATCACAAAGATAAAGGGGACCCCACATTTTTTCTTTTTCTTTCAATTTTTTTTCAAGACAGTGTTTCTATGGTTGTAGCCCTGGTTGTTCTGGAACTTACTCTGTAGACCAGGTTGCCCTCAAACTCAGACATCTGCCTGCCTCTGTCTCCTAAGTGTTAGGATTAAAGGCATGTACTACCACCACCCGGCACAGCTAGCTATTTTTATAATCATTACAAAGACTAGACTTTCTTCTAGATCATTTCTGTTTGAGGATGGCAAACAGGGTTGGTCTCAAACTCAGGCTCTCTTCCTTTTGCCTCCTGAGTGCTCTATTATAGGCCTGTGCCAGCACACCAAGTTCTTTCTCTAGGGTTTCAATTTATATTTTCTGAACTAAATATTGGCTTGTGTAATAGCTAAGTTCAAACCTACAGTGCTGCCTAAATTCAGGTGCTTGAATCTGATATTCTGCTAAATAAAAGCACAATGCTATCACATATAGCTGAATAAAATGTTGTGCCCTTTCCCTCCTCATCACATGCTGAGTCCTATCTTCTGTATGATGATTTTTAGGGTGGGGGGTGAGCCTTTTAATAGAACTTAGGGAAGATCATGATGATTTCCATGATGAGACTAGACTTTCCCCCATTACCACCAAAAAACCATCTGAAGACTAATAAGAATCCAATTGACCAGCCCTTTCATCTTCACTTCCAGAACCAAGAGGAATCAATATCTGTTTTTAAGTCAATCAGTCTGCAGTATTTTGTCATGGCAGCCTGAGTAAAACAAGACAGAACACAATGCATTGGGAACGCTACTGAGAAAGTCTAGGACAGAGAGCAGTGACAGCATGAAGCTTTGAGATGGTCAAGCCAGGGTTAGAACCTGTGAGAACTTCGGAGCAGCCTCAATTTCAGCATCATCACCACTTAGTGTGCTCCCGTTGCTGACCCAGCTGTGACTGGAGAAATAGAATGTGATTTGGGGTGAGGGTGCTCCCATTTCAATGCAGCCAGTTCCATTGCTGGATCTTTATTGCAACTGAGGATGGCCTTGTTGATGAATAGCCAGTTCCCAGCCACACAGGGAGCAGTGCGTAAATCACTGTCCTTCCCATGAGAGACACAATCAATAATGCCACACAAACCTTTCCCCTGAGAACCAGTACCACCCAGAACTGTGGTGGAAGACCCATTGTCACACCAGATCACGATGTGGGAAAATGAGAGGAACAAAGCAGTTTATTCACTGACAAGGAAATGTATGAAAACAAAACCAGCAGAGGTTTAAACATGAGGTCTCAACACTTGCAGGTGCCAGCGACAGACCAACTGAGGGGCACGATGGGAACACTGTTGTCATTTATGAGGATCTGATTCTGAGCCTTTTCCTGAGATCAGATTTGAAATTGCATACTGGGCAGAAGCAACAAGGTAAGCAATTGAGGACTGAACTCACAGCGGTTCCTGACTGTATTGTCAGTGACAAAAGAACAATTGTTTCCACCAGCAATGCTCTTTTCTTTTATTCATCTAAGTTTGTGCAGATTTAAAAAGGTTGACCTCTCTCTCAGTAGCAGGTTCCCTAGATCTTCCAGCTTCCCCATACTTCCTAAGCCCTCACTGCTGTGAACCTGCGTTGTGAGAGAGGATCATGAAGCACATGGCTAGACTAGGAAAGGTCAAAATTCAAAACTGAAAGTCTGGCTCTCTGTCAGTCATATGGTCAGGACTGACATGATCACTGTAGAGTAGCATGCAGTTGAGCTGTGATGCTGGGAAAGTCAGACACACTAAGTGCATCTGCAAATTTGGTTATGGTTTGGTTATAAAGCTTACTCCCCAAAAGCTTATGTGTTGCAGGCACGGTCCTCCCTAGTGTTGCTAGGTCTCAATGATAGGCACTTTGTTGATGGATGGGGTCTTGGTTGGAAGAAGTGGGTTGTTGGAGGTGTATCTGTGAAAGGGTACTTTGCCCTCCTTCTTCTGCTTCCTGGTCACCATGAGGTAGGCAGCTTTGTTTCTGCCTTGTGCTTCCACTACCATATTCTGACTCACTATAGGTCTAGAAACAATGTAGGCAGCTAACCATGGATGACAAGCCAACCCAAGTCCTTTCTCCTTTAAAATGATTCTTGCATGACCAGTGAGATGGTGCAGCAAACCTTGCAACCTGAGTTCAATCCCCAGCATCCATGTAAAGGCAGACGAGCATAAAATCCACAAAGTTGTCTGCTGAGCTTCCCAAACAAACCTATGCTACACTTGCAACAACCAGAAATAAAATGTTTCTCTCAGGTGTTCTATCACCATGGCTAACAAACTTATGCGACTTTCAGCAGCTGCTACATCATTGACATGTGACCAGGTAGAGAATCATCTACAGTTGACAGAAAGGCTAACAGACACAGCCTTCCTCCCCTGTTTGCTTCATTTTGTGTGGAGAGAAAAAAAAAAAAAAAAGCCCATGCAAAGAAACTGCTTGACTTTGTTAAGACATTGGTATTTCTGTATAAGGAGGCTGAGGTCACTTTAGCAAAAGCAGTGGGGGATGGTGTCATAGAGAGGCTGGCAGTGTGAACTGACCCGAAAGAGAGTGTGAAAACAATCAGAAGTGAGCACCATAGGAACAGAAGCATGGGGCTAGCACAGAGGCCTCAAGTTCGCCAGGTGTCTTTGTTAGCTGCTCTTAGGTCCCACCACCCGACTCCTTGCATACTTAATTTCAAATGAAATAAATGGGAAATGGTTAGCACAAGCTGCAGGTACACAGGGAACGGTGATTATCATTTCCCGTGGGCTACTGAGCTTTCATTTTGTCCTTGGAATGTCTCTGCAACCACAGCGCAGGCCCTTTTTCCTAGACAATGCTGAGCTCTGTAAATGACTGTTTCTGTTCTACCCAGGAACTGCCATACAACTGTCTTTTTTCCCCCAATCAATTCCCTAAAAGATTTTGAAACCTCACCACACCATCTTCCCTATACACTCCCCCAACACACACACCACAGAGGGGGGCATAGTTAAGGGAGGCAACACCACTGTCATTCAATTTACCTAAGGTCTTAATAAAATAAGGAAAACTACAAGGCCAAGGCAGCACTGGGAAAGGAGGCACTGAGGTGTGCCTCCTTCTCCTCAATAGCAACGTGTACCGTGCAATGTTGGATGTACTCAGCACCAACTACTTGGCAGGACTACCTGACATCTCTAACAAGTATGATAACAGATGTCATCACAGGTGAGCTTGCTTTCCTGTGGGCTGTTTTCTTACTGTCTCTTGTCACTGCCAGGATTCATATCAAGAAAGGTCTTGCAAAGAGTAGAGTTGGTCATGTCAGCAGACACTGAAACATTTTTTAGGGTTAAAATTAACAGAAAAGAAAAAAATAAGGCATGTTTAGAAACATACACTTGATATCCTATATCTATAAAATTTGCTTTAAAGGCCTATATAGATATGTCTTTGAAGCTATAAATCTTAGATATAGATACGGCTATGTTTTTAAATCATGGTTTAGATCCTTACAATCACTTAGTGCTGTGAATAAGAGCTTTGAGAAGAAGGCTGCACTTACAAAGATGGACTAGAACATCAGTGATTAGAAGATTGGGATGTTGGCGGGTCAGAGCCCAATTAGTAGCATTTTAGGCTATCGTGAAGTCCCTAAAAGCCATTTACTCCTCACATCTGTGTGTGACCGAGCATCCTTGTGACTATTTGGTAAATCCTTTGGAATGTATAAACAGATCTTATTTTCTGTCAACCAAGAAGCTAGAATGTCATCAGACAGCATCCTAGGCACTAGCAGGGGTTCCCCTGTTAGCTGTAACCTGCCTGCCTGACAGTCCCACCAATGTATTTGAAGAGTGTCTTGATTTATGAATTTTCTTCTTCTGTCACTGTAAAACTTCATGGAATTGTTACCAAAATGGAAAATGGAATTTGGGGTGATATAAATTTGCGTTTCCTAGGCCACAGTCACTCAATAATCGGTTCTAGAATAAATGATCTCTCCCTCCCTTTGCAATGAAAGCTTTGCTTGCTTTTTGAAGTTGTTTTGTTTTGTTCTTTAAATGTTAACAGTGTTTGGGGACCAGTCTTTGCTTTCTTTCTCCCTCCATCCCCCTTCTTTTCTTTTCTTTTCCCCTGCCTCCCTCCCTCCCTTCCTTTTGTCTGAAGGAAGTGGCACCGGACTGAGACTCCAGGACAATTCCACCTGCTCCCCATCTGGACCTCCCCAAGGAACATCTGAAGGATGTAGAGTATTTTGTTCAAAATTCTGTTCTCTCTCTCAGGTCACAGGGCTTTCTGTGTGAGACTTCTACTGATGCTACTGCCCAGGCTCACACTTGGAAACTTCAAGCAAGCAGTTAACCCCTTGTAATATGGTGTTTCCTAACTGATGTTCATGCTACTTGACAAGCACACCATTCACAAAGGTTTTCAGTGATGGCTGCTCCAAGCATCATATAGTATAACACCTCAACTACAATAAACTTCAAAGTAAACCCACACCCTCTTATGGTGAAATTGTGTTTAATTTCATAGATTATTTTTAATTGGGAGTCAGTAAAAGATGCCTTTGATCTTTTACTTATTGATTTTTAAATATTTTTCACATTTCCTGAAGGTTCTAGAAACCATATACTCAAGGAACCATGCCAATGTCAAAACCAATATCACCCAAGAGTCTTTTTATTCTAGTAGAAAATAGTTTTGCTGCAATCCCAAACACACACACACACACACACACCTCATCTTGACACTGCGATTTAACACAGTCTTCAACTTTGATTTTAAGACAGATGACAACAAATGTGAAGAAAATCTAATGAAGTTTACAATTGATAACATCACAGATTAATTTTGATTTTTAGTAGTACGAAGTACTCTGAATGATCTAACACTTTCCAGATGACAAGGGTTTTATCCACAGATCCATCTCCCTTGCCATGACACACACACACACACACACACACACACACACACACACACACACACACTAAGAGTAAACAAAACAAAACAAAACTACTGCACTCCCTCAATAACATATCTTGGGGGCTGGTGAGTGGCTCAATGGGTAAGAATGTTGGTGACTTGAGTTTGATCTCTATGATGATATAAGGAGACAATCATCCCCCATAAATTTTCTTCAAGTGCACACAGATGATGAATTGTTATAAAAATGAAAGCAAATAAAAGTAGAAATGGAAGTCTGTTTTTTTTTTAAATGTTACTTTTTGGTATTGCTTGTAAATGCTTACATCTATTGAAGAGAATTTATTTCCTAAGGAGTTTTTCAAGCAACAATCAGAGTTTACCAGTTTTAATGGTTACAGTGACCTAAGGGTTCTAAGCGTCCATTTTATTGAATCATGTAACTTAATAACCTAATGTAGCAAAGGAGGCTGGAAGAATATATCTTAACTTAAATACTATGTGCTAGCAATTGCATATAGCACAACTGCATTGGTTTAAATAATATTCACATGAAACATAAGACAAAAATCATCATGACTACCAAAATACTTCGTCTTCCTTTTTTATTCAGCACATTGCTAATCCCAGTGAACATGAAAGCACGTTTTGACATAATGGTTCCTGAGACAGATTGCAAACCAACTATAGAAACTGAAGTTCAAAAATTTAAAGAAACAATTGGTATTGGCCTGTGCATCTCAGACGAGTTGAACACAGTGCCTCATGATTAGTGTTTGACCAAGTTCCCAGAGGAACTTAGTTGGGGCTAGATAAATGAATCCTGAAATAACACACTTTCATGTGGTAGTTTTATGTACTAGAGACTGGCCTTGAATTCTTGATTTTCCTGACTCCACCTCCAAAGTGCTGGGATTGGAGTCATATATCAGCATGTCTGGCCCTTCTTGGAGATAATTCCTAGCACAGTAACTGGGCTCCGATCCAATAATGTGCACTGAATGAGTGCCTGGTGCTTTTCTCCTCCCACAGCAAAATGATTTTTATGATCCACAAATTTAAGGATATTACTGGTCTTTTTCCTTTTTTAACTTAAGCATTGGCTTTGGCTACGTCAAATAACTATGTATTCACTTGGATAATTTCCACGTCTTTGACACAAAGTCTTCTGTTGCTCTTTGTACTATGTGTAGTGGTTCTGTTGCTCTTTGTACTATGTGTAGTGGTTCTGTGTTCCTATTAGCACTCTCAGAATCAGACCATCAAGGCTCTATTGCAATACACAGTAGTAGTAGAACACTGGGATACTGCAGAAAGCCCACTTATCATCATTTTAGTTGTTTTGCCTTTGCTGAAAGAGTTAACTCTGTAACAATGGAAAAAAACAAACAAAACAGAAACCAAAAAAAAAAAAAAACTTACAAATGGGAACAGATATTCCATAGCTGAAGTAATTGCAATTTTCACTTTCATTATAACTGAAAATATAATTGCTTTTGTTTGTAAGCAATACATTTAATTGGATGCTTAAGCCTGACTTGCTGTTTAACTTCTGAGTCATTACAAAAGGAAAGCTCAAATACAAAAGATGGTGTTAGCTGGGGCTTTCCAGTTTTTTTAAAGTCAAGTGCAGATGGGAGGGGAAGCTCACTTAAAAACTTTGTAAATTGTTTTTTTTTATTCGTGACCATATCTGCTCTCAGGATTAAGGAGTCACGCCAGCTGCCCACGGGGATCCTTATTTTTGGAAGAGATGCCCCATCTCCATTGACATGGACGAATTGGTTACATGCTTAGGAGGGCATCTGCTGCCGATGTGTAGTAAACTTTGTTAAACCCAGTGAGTTAGAATTCTGTTGTGGAGACACATACCAAATAACTAGGAGGCAATATTTTTCTTTTGCTAAATGAACTTTGATTGTTTTCTGTAACTCTTCTAAAATATTCTGTAAGAGAAATACACTTGAAATTGCCTTAAAAAGTCAATAATAACATTCTTAGGATAAGTTTACTTTTCAGCAAATCCACAATGGACTAAACACTTGGTCATAAATGTGATGAGGACCACAGTAACACTGAACATGGCCTATGTGCGCTGAGCTCTGTGCTACACGGTGTGTATACCCTGCTTAATTTCATTCTCAGAAAACCACACAAGAACTGTGCTAATAGTACGTCTACCCCACAGATAGCGTGGCTAAGGTTCAGAGAGCCTGAGTTGATGCTTACTCTGTGGACAAAGTGTTCCACCCTGTTTATTGCCAGTGTTTGCAGCAGCACGCGACCCCTGTGGACACTTGTCCAAAAAGAAGCTGGATAAATGAATGAATGATGATTCTGGATTTGTGTGAAGGAAATTCAGGAAGGTGTAAGTGATTAAACTGACAGCGAAACTGCAGAGGGTCATGACTAATAGCAGTAAGACAAAAATATGAGGGGAAATACATAAATTAAAAGTAAGACTCTCACATTTTTCTTTCTCTTTCCCCTAAAACTCATTAAATTTGGTCACTATTAAGAGTTCAGTGTATATCTCATATAAACACATGCATGGCCATACATGACCAAACTGATTTCTGTTTTACTCAGATAAGAAACTGTTGCATAAATTGCTTTTATTAAATTTTAAGAATAATATATGCTATAGATATCTGTCAATGTCAGCCCTTCATTCTGTAGTTGCTGCCTAAGTTACTAATGTGTGGACATACATTTATTCTCACAGTCTTCTGTTGATGGACACTTAGATGTTCTGTAGTCTAAACAAAGCTGAAGTATCGGTCTGTATGACTATCATTTTATATATGCTCCACTGTTCTGGAAGTGAAAAATCCTAGAGTAACACATTAAGGTCAAAGGGAAGTTGTATTAATACTGTTTGATATCAGCTGCCAACTTACTTAAAAAGTCCTTAATGTATTTGAGAAGTGTTTGTAAAAAAAAAAAAAAAAAAACAGGTTGTTGGGCCTCTATCTAGGTCTCCTGAATCAAAACATTAGCCCATTTTAAAGGCACAGAATGGCATTTTCATGAAGATGAATGATCTAGGAAAATTGTGGCTATTAAATAACACAGTGAGTATGAAAAAGGTTCCTATTGTTAGTATTTTCATGAGGTCATAACTCAGGAAAGCAATTAGGGTAACCAGAATGAAGCTGAGATCTAGGCAGAAAAGGCAAGGACTAATTTTTGCAAAACTCTTGGTATTTATTGGACAAATTTCTCTAGGGAAGGAATTTACTGAAATCAGTTTACTACCTGGTACCCCCAACTATCTGGGTGGAGGAGGAGACATTGTTTTGTAAAGTGTGGGTCTGTTTCCTTAGTAGGCAGTTCTTGATACCAAGTCAAGGACAACAGAGTGGTAAGACCAGAAATGATGTGTGTAATTTGGGATCCCTTAATAAGGCAATGCAGTGTTTTGCTTCCATTTTTGGGTAGGGACACTCTGTAATGATAAGTGGCATGAGATTTGCCATCTGAGCAAGAAGGGAGCTCTGTGTAGCACAAAGGATTTCTGCAGAGACGACTTGCTGGACCTCGGGACTACAGTGAAACACATTGTGTCCGAGGTCTTCTCGGCCACTGTGTTCTCACTTCCTTTGTACTGACCTAATGGCTTGAGCTCTCCATTTTCTTACCAAAGGCTGATTATACGCTTCTGTCTGGAGTAGGCTTTCTCTCCTCTTTAACTGGCTAACATCTAGGAATCCTTCACTTCTTACCTCTCTTCTATCTGTAACTGATACACTCTAATACGCTATTTTTTTTCTCAAAGCAAGTCATACAGCTGCATTTGAATTTAATAGAACTGGGAAATACAATCTTTTATCAGGGATATGATAATGCATTCTGCAGCAATTAGCCTACAAGAAGACTACACGGAGAAACAATATTTCAAGTTTCTCTGCTTTGGGTTGGAATTATAGCAATTAGATGTGGGAACACTGGTGGTTTTGGGATGATAAGAAGCCTGACTACAGCCATACATTATTTTATTAAATGAAAAAGGAGCCAAATTAAGTATTGCTGGATAAATTCAGTTTTCTTGGGAAATAAAATCTTTTCAAACAGGGTCAAGAGAAGAAACATTAATAAAAATATCATCACAGGGAGAAGTTTATCATATACAGAAATAAATACGAAATGTTCCATGTGTTAAAGTGGTAATGGTAATTTGAATCTCTGAAATGTGACCTTCTGGTGATAAAGCTTTTAGTATTTCTGTTGCATTCAAGTGTAGTGGGAGTTTTGTGGCTTAGGAGGCAGATTGTGACCATGCTCAGCTCTCGCCCACCACCCATATATATAAGAACTGGTTACTTCTTACTCTTTTTCCTTTCTTTTTTAACTTTATTTCAGTGCTAGGGCAATTTTGGATAGAGACCATCAAAATCAGTCAGTTTCTTTCTTGGCTATAAGGTGGAAATGTCCTTTGGCCTATTGTCAGTCAACGTCCTTGTCAGAGGCCAGAGATGCCAGAGAAAACGTTTAAGATGAAATATCTCTGCTTCTGCCACGGCCAGAGGCCATATATGCCAGAAAGTGGGGAAAATTCTGATTATTCCCACTCTCTCCTTCTAAAGGAGTGTCCCCTTACTGGAAACTAAGGCAGCTGGAGACCTGGAAGGGAACCTGGACTGACAAGCACATGCCTCCACCTTCCCTCTACCCTCCAAAGCCTTATCACCTCCAAGGCTCAGTGGTACCCACTCCAGAGACTCCTTGTATCAGGCAGGAGCTCATAGGAGCTCAGCTTTCCTTCTCTTTCCCAAGCTCCTATGATAAAATGCTTCCTTCTAAACATCACCCTTGGTCAATCCTATTCTTTAAATTTGGGACAAGAATCCAAAGGTCACTGACTCAGTGAAAGTTTTGCTTGACCATGAGCATCAGACATGCTAATTCTTGGGTTAAAGGTACACCAAGAGCCAAGAAAGGCCTCATCACTCTCACAGATGCTCTGATTTTCTCATAGCACTCAGAAAATATCTTACCACGACCTACAGCCCAACATCTTCATAGCATACTTTGAATCTTAAAAAAATTTACTTGCAGAATCTTATCAATAGATATAAATTTTAATGAAGCATTTCTTTTTCTTGGTAGTATAATTATAATTGTTGTAGCAAAAGGAACTAATATTTTTAAAGCCTTTCCTTGGGCCTCATGTATAAATTCTGTTAATAACCCCAATAAATCCCATTACTAACTCCATCTTACAGCCGAGGATGATTGGGTGCCTAGAGATCAAGAACATGCCTGCAGCCACCCAGGCTGGGAAATTGGATGGTCAGGACCCAAGCCTACATTTGTCTGACTTGAAAGCTCAACCCATTACCTCAATGGTGATGGCTAACCAGTCCTTGCAATTCCCTTCCATCTCAGCTTCAGTTTTGGGGCTAGCTGCCTTTACGCTTCTTCTGCAGTCTAAGCATTAATAATGGCACAATCTGCAGGCTTGGTGCAAACACCATCTAAAAGTTAAAGCTATCACTTTCCTCTAGGCTATTATTTCTCATAGGTTTAACACTAATAACCTGAAACACAACACAACACCACACACACACACACACACACACACACACACACACACACACACGCAGGCACCTCACATGTACATACATGCACTCACATACACTCATATCACCACCACCAACAAAAAATACCCTGAAGACCCCCTTTATTTGCAGACACAGAAAGATGATAGGGCAGGGGGTGTAAGTCACTATTCTGGAAAGTCCAACAGACTGTCAAATTTTGGATGATTACCCTTATAACTAGGTGGCCTCCTTAAGCATAGGTTAAAAAAAATAAAGTTGCCATTTGGGAAGGTTTGGTGCCAGTCAAAACTTGCACAGCAGGGTTTGAGACAGCGGGGATAGTGGGACTAAATTCACAATTCAGGCATCCTGGTTCCACTGTTCATAACTTTAATGTCTTAAATTTGATAGGATACAGAGGCAAATTATTCCTCCAGGCCACAGATTTATTAAGTGCTAGAGAGAGTGTAGGGGAGAGAAAGTGAAGGAGAAGAGAAGAAAGAGCAGAGGAGGAGAAGGAGCTGTTTGTTTATGTATTTATGTATTTATTTATTTATTTTTGGTGAGGAAAGGTGTGTGTCTTGCTTTGTGAGGTAGGAAGAAAGGGATGTTATTAATGTGTGACTTCCAGGATATGCGGAGGTGTGGAGGAGGGCTACATTTATTAAGGTGTACCCATCGTACCTGGCCACCCTCTGATGTGTAGAATCTGGCAACTGAAGTCTGGAAATTCCCTTGGGGAAGTGAGAATAGCAGCAGCCCTTCTGGAATCAGTACCTAGGACTGTGTTTGTGGACTCACAGACAGGCTCTCAGGAGAGTGTCTGTCTCTCTCTGCAGCAGCAGAGATCCCAGAGTTAACTGTGTGGCTGGAGACAGAGAGGGCAAGAGGGCAATTGATGGGTGGTACCCCCAGCTGTGTCTGCCTCTGCCTTCTGAGTGCCAGGATTAAAGGTGTGCACCACCAAGCCTGGCTTCAGAGACCTCTTAAAAAGAGCATTTAAAAAGAAGTATTGTATATGTTCAATAAAAAGAATTTTGTCTTAAGCAAACAATGATGTCTATCTTTTTTCCTTACTCAGCATCCTCTCTCGATCCCCTGCTGAATTAGTCCTCTCCAATCATTCACTTCATTTCCCTGTGTAGTGGGGTGAATGGGAGGCATATGTCAGGGGATATTATGACAAACAACAGTAGTACCGCAATGCTAGCAAACAAAAGCATAATCAAAAGAAGAAAATGTGCTTTTTCTCAATGTTTAACTGAGAAAATGATGATGAATTCCAGCTTTCCACATAGTGAGGGGAGGTTGATTGGCTTTGTGTTCAGATCAACTGAGTTAATACAGAAGAAAACACTATTTTATTGACTAGGCCATGTCGATATTGCTCTGAAGAAAACATGCTTAAGATCTCAAAGGGAACCTATTATTTAATATGCCTCATATTTTAAATCATAATTTAAGCTAAGAACGTTTCCATCATGTTTTTGAAGAACCAGAGTTAAATTGATCAACAGAGCAAAGGTTACTTTTCCCAATGAGACAACAGCAGTTTTCCTGCATATTATCGAGTTGCAACAGAACATGGACGCTCTTACAGAAAGAGCTGTTGGTTGCATTTTCTTCCAAAAGAAGATTGATTTTGATAGAAAAACAAGTTGTGTGAGGAAGGTAAATTGTTGGTTATACACACATCACTTTTAAAAGGCTATATAAAGCATAGAGGCTGGGCAAGGGTTTTACCTGAGTAATGCTTTCTCATTGACCTCGGTTAGCCTTCCCCTTATGTCTGCCTCACACAGACAACTTAGTTCTGAAAAGCTCGTGTGTGACAGTTACTTATAATTATGAAGTGTGTCTGGTATCAAACTACTGATGCTGTGCATGTGAGGCAGGCTACAGTGCCCTGCGTACCCTCTGCTAGCCAGAGTTATTCAAGGATGTGTGAAATAGCATGAAAATGCTGGGCTTACAGAAAAGATACCAGAGAGAATTTTGGAAGTGCATTTCCAAAAGTGGCCCATTGTCCAGAAAGACAGTTACTATGAACTGTAATGCACCAAAGAAAGCTGCCAAGACTTAATGGGAGGGTGGACTAATAGCCATCAAAACTGATTCTTAAGCAGCAATTCTCATGTGTAAATAAAAATGGCAGAACTATCTTTATGTTGCAACATGCTCAGAACCTTTTCCACAGTTTGTGCTAGGCTTTCAAACAGCTTTCTGTTTTAGTATTAATAGGGTTTCTTCTATTTTCTTTTTAAAAGTGGCCCCACCTGTGCATAACAAAGCAGATGTTTGCTTGGGATGTGTGGCTTCCTTTGCATTTTTTTTTTTTTTTTTTTTTTTTTTTTTTTTTTTAAGGAGGGAAGATATGGAAAGGACCTGGTGCCATTGCAGTGTGAGAAGTTGTCCTTTTCAAAAGCAGTTTTGCGACGTGGCCATTAGCTGCGGATGGAGTTGCCATGGTTATAAGAGGTCCACTGTGGGAGAAATCTTCATTTATTATCAGATTTTGACAGCAGCGGTCAGAATGCTCGATGCAGGGAAAATCGGAACAACATGAAAGAGTCCAAGCATTTTAGCCACACAAAGAGTTTGAGTTATTACCTTAAAAAAAACCTCAATAATAAAGTCATGAATAAGTTGAATGCCAAGAAAAAAAATCTTGTGTTTAAAACAAAACATATTCCTGTAAACAGCAGAGGGAGAAAATGGTAGTCTGGGAAGGAACCAGGAGGAATGGCAGCGATATAAACCCCATAAAAGGAACATGCTTAAATTGCTTTGTACAGTATTTACAATAGTGTGTGGCTTCTATACTTTATTTCTCAGGCAAAAATCTGGATGACTTAAGCTGCATCATTAGAGGTGACTTAGTGACCTAAGTCTCCTCTGGTATTTTAGTTCAAGGAAAATCCTTTGTGTTGGGTGTCCCTGAAAGCCTTGGAAATGTTATTCTCATATTAAGAGTGTAATGATCCCATTGGGAGCACATTACTTGTGGATTCCCATTCTCCACGGAAAGCCCACGGCATGCATGTCAGCTGATATTCTATTTTTTTTTAATTTATTTTGGTTTTCCTCTGTAGGATAAGAGATGATTTCTTTTGATGGTTCAGTGTCCAGTTATGAAACCCAGATTTTCCCTAGTACCAAATACATAAACATGTCACAAATTATGCAGAATTTATTTCTAACAGGTCAGGAGGAGCAGTACAAGCCAGTCCCTGACTCCTGTATTCTGTCTAAATGTGAGGCTGTGATGTTTGTGAATTGGCTGAGCAGAAGCAAAGCTTACCTCATAGACACAGTGAGCAGGCAAGGATCAGGACAGGTGCAGCTCTGGCTTTGGGGATAAAAGCCTGCAGATGGGAGATTGCTAGCAGCCCTGGAAGTGTCTCCTCTTTTAGATAGGATAAAAGATAAATGAGTGGTCCTGGGGGATGCCTGAATACTTGGAATGAGTCTAGATGTTACCTTTATGTGGCTTGTAGCTCTCTCCACTCAGGGTCCTCAGAGGTCTTCACTGCCGGGTATCTGCCTTTTTCCTTTCCCATTCTCCCATTATCACTTCTCTAAAACAAGTTTGACTTTTAACACCAAACTGATGGTTTTACTATGGTTTAAAGGCAATTGGGGACATAGTCCTCACAAACCTAATGCTGGCTACAGAGTCTCATGAGTTTTCACCAGGAATCCACAGCTTCTCACCCTTCCCATTGTCTCCAAAGATAGGTAGACATCTGCATCTATTCACCTCCATCAGCTGATAACTCATTACTCTGATTCCTGTCCTCTGTCTCCATTGTACTTATTCTTCTAATGCCACTAAGGACAGGTGCCAGTGGTGACAGGTGCCTTTCAATCCTGACTTTCTTGTCCTTGATGTCTTATCCCCATTGGCTTGCTGACCCCCTAACTTTCTCCTTGAAGTTCTCATACATAGAACACTAGAACACTGCAAGTATGTGATTTAGAAAGTGACAGTGTTACCCCAAGCCCATTCTCTTGTTTAGGTTTCTATTGCTGTGATGAAAACACCACAACCAAAAGAAATTTGGGGAGGGAAGGGTTTATTTCAGCTTCCAATCCTCAGGTCATGCTGTAATCACTGAGGGAAGTCAGGCCAGGAACTCATGGCTAGAAACAGGAGGCAGGAACTGAAGCAGAGTCCATGGAAGAGTGCTGTTTACTGGCTTGCTCCCATGGCTTGCTCAGATTGCTTTCTTATACAACCTAGAACCACCAACCCAGGGTAGTAGCATCATGCACAATGAGCTAGGCCCTCCCAAATCAATTACCAATCAAGACAATATGCCACAGCTTTTCTACAGGCCAATATTTGGAGGCATTTTCTCAATAAAGAGTTCCTTTGCCCAGATACATCTAGGTTTGTGTTAGGTTGACAAAAACCACACATGATGTAGCTTTAGAGAATTTAGGAAACTCTTTAAGGAGTCTGGCTCTTGGCTAGTAGCCCATGAATGATGTTTTTTTAGGGTAATTATGAAGACTGCACATGGCTT
>CABHPR010140985.1:7162-18659 GCA_902168415.1 Peromyscus melanophrys | reverse complement strand
GCTTGCATGACCAGGGCCTAGAGAAGGGGAGAGGGGATAAGCTAACAGCAGAGTGTGTGGGAGAGCAGCTTCATAGGGAAGTGCCCTCCTCTGGGAGTGATGGGCAACCCAGGGACCCTGAGGGTTGTTTCATCCTTCTCGGTTATTCAATTTTTAGCAGTGTTCTTTTCCCTCTGTGCCATACTGTTCCATCTCTTCACAAAGGCCCTTTTGCCTCTCCTCCCTCAGGGCTGGATTTGCAATTCTTTGCTCTTTGTTCTCCTATCTATTTCCTGCTTGATCTGTATTTCTTGGATCCTTTGAGACTGATTATTTCCTAAAGGCTGTGTTATAGTAATTTCCTATTCAACACTCTTATTTGGGCAGAGGGTTTTCTCTGTAGTAGCTAGGTTTTCTTGTTGTTTAGGTTGCTATGGCCCAAAGAGACATTCTTTTATTGTATTTCCACACAATGCAGTAACTGTGGCCTTGACTAATAAAAAAAATTATATCTCTGCTTGTATCATAGAGTAATATAGTATTAATGATAATTTACCTCTGCCTTTTAATTTTTGGTGTGGAATTTTAGGATCAAAAAGACAAAAATCCTACTGCTCTTCACCAGCTCAGACCAGTAACACAACACGCATTTTTTCTCTTAAAAATCATTTATGGTGATTTCTGCTGCACAAAATAAAGATTTCTGAGGTCAAACAAAAGGTTGAATGCTATGGGATGGTCTGTATGTCAAATTGCTCTGATTGGTCAATAAATAAAACACTGATTGGCCAGTGGCCAGGCAGGAAGTATAGGTGGGACTAACAGAGAGGAGAATTCTGGGAAGTGGAAGGTGTAGAGAGACACTGCCAGCTGCCGCCATGACAAGCAGCATGTGAAGGTGCCGGTAAGCCACGAGCCACATGGCAAGGTATAGATTTATAAAAATGGATTAATTTAAGATATAAGAACAGTTAGCAAGAAGCCTGCCATGGCCGTACAGTTTGTAAGCAATATAAGTCTTTGTGTTTACTTGGTTGGGTCTGAGCAGCTGTGGGACTGGCGGGTGACAGAGATTTGTCCTGACTGTGGGCCAGGCAGGAAAACTCTAGCTACAGTTGAAAGCCAAACAGCTTGGTAATTTCACAGAAGGACACTGTGGTAGTTTGAACAAAAATGGCCCCCATAGGCTCATATATTTGATTACTTAGTCATCAGGGAGTAGAACTGTTTAGGAAGCATTTGGAGGTGTGGCTTTGTTAAGCACATGCCAGCCTTCTCTCTTTCTCTCTCTCTCTTTCTCTCTTTCTTACCACTCCCATCCTGCCTGCAGATCAAGTTATAAAACTCTCAGCTACTGCTCCAGTACCATACCTGTCTGCTTCCTGACATTATGGTCCTGGACTCACCCTCTGAAACTGTAACCAATCCCCCAATCAAATGCTTTCTCTTAGAAGAGTTGCCTTGGTCATGGTGTCTCTCCATAGCATTAGAACAGTAATGAAGACAGACTCCCTTAGAGGAGAGCTAATTTTCGGCCCATAACTCTTCAGCCCATTTCCCTGTGAGTCAAATGGTTCTATCTTTGTCTCTTCAGATTCCAGTGCTGTTTTAAGAGGCCTTGAGAGTGTGACACAGATGGCAAAGACGTTGAGCAAATGTACAATATGCTTCATTCAAATAATATTGTGAATTACATAGCTTCTAAATGTAACGTAAGTCTTGACCTTAAAAATTTCCTCTTTCTTCTAGCAGCTAATAAAAAAAGAGGGGAAAACCCTTTTTCAAAATGTTATATATAGTCAGTGCTGTACGTTTATAATTTCTTGCTAATAAAAAGTCAACCTTAGCAAACGGATAAAGAAAAAATAGTGAAACCAAGGGCCAGATGGGTTGGTGTGTTGATGTGCAGCATAATGTGGCAGATTTTAGTTGAATTGACAGTTGCTAACAAGCTGTCTGACTTAGAATGGGCTGCCTTTGCCAACATCTTGCACCATACTCCAATTGTACTTATGCAATGATACTTGAAGACAATCATAAAAATTAATGAATGAGCTAATGAGGCCATTCTAAATAATAATTTGTGTGAGAAAACATGGCCAACTATGGTTTAGTGAATGAGGCCAGTCTGTGAATCTGTAGTTAAAATAACAAGTTTATTCCTTCAGTCAATGAAGACGACTCTCTGAGCATATATCAGGTATAAGCAATTGATGTGCCAAATACAGGAAGAACCTAGATTATTAGAGGTAGTAGGAGAGATGGAACCTACCCTGTAAGAATTTCTTATAGGGGCTGGAGAGATGACTCAGCAGTTAAGAGAACTGGCTATTCTTCCAGAGGACTCAGGTTCTATTCCCAGCATCCACATTGTGGTGGCTCACAACCCTCTGATACTGCAGTCCCAGATGATCAGAGGTGATCTGACACCCTCCTCTGGTCTCCACAGGCACTGCGTGCATGTAGTACATAGACACATAGACAGGCAAAAGATCCATAAGGACAAAATAAAAATAAACAAAATCTCAAAAGAAGAGAATATATTATACATGAACAGAGCTGGAAATTACTCACATAATGCCTTAAGATGCCATTAAGGTGAGCATTCATAATTACAAATATCTGAAGACAAATTAAGAACTTTGAAACAAGTTAAACATATTACTTGAGGAGTATTAAATAAAATGGTTAATGACAAGAATTTGTTAGAACAACAGTAAGCATATGCCATGCTCAGTGAATATTTGTTGAATGAGCAATATGACTGACAGATGAATAGACAGACAGAAACAGTCATGGTCCCTCCTTGTCCGACCCCTGCCCCTGTTTACAAGTTGCTATGGCTGGGATGCCATGTGATTCTGTCCCTAGGGGGTTAATGCGTTGGGAACTTGGTTTGTTTTGTAATGTGCTGAGGGGTGGTGAGATCTCAAGAGGTGGGGCCTGGGAGGAGGTCCATTATATAGCAGTTTCCTGGAATTAAAACTTTCCTCAGGGTGGGGAGGGGGAAGGCTCAGGAGGAGACCCAGAAAGTGAACAAACCTCACAAGACCCAGGGAGCAGAACAGTAGAAGATTCAGCAGGACCGCCCCAAGGTTCTAGAGTCAAGGCAGAGTCGCTGAGGAGACTCTCCCACCTGTGTAGAAACCTGTTAGCCCTGCAGGGAGCTCAGGGTTACAGCTTCTGTGAGATGCCACCAGGTGACCCAGCTGCATTTGAATCACCTGCACTTTTGTGACTAACCCTTTACCTGCACTCCTATGAGCAACTCCAACAAACACATCTGATCTCACAGTTGTGCTCTGGTGAAGTCCTTACTTTGGGCAGTTCCTTATATGGGATGAACAGATGATTGTTCACATCTTGCTGGAAAACATTTAACCCACACCCTCAAAGATCTACTGGGCTCCTTGAGCTTCTGCCTGAATGCATGACCTTGTGGGGCCTGACACCTGACCTCATAGACCCTGCTCAGTTTCTATATTGATGACCTCCTGCTTGCATGTGTTACCTTAGGGTTTGGTGCCAGTCCTTCAGCTGGCAAAGGGCCCAGGTAGGCCACAGGCACAGCTTGTGTTGGTGGCCTTTTTGTGTTTTTGTTGTGAGTGTTCTACAGATGTGCAGAATGCAAAAGTTACAGGGTTATGGTGTCTCACCGGGGGTGTAATACAGGCAAGCCTGGGAGCCAGGTAAGTGTGCTGTGGCACTGGAGCTACCACAGGGAGTGCCCAGTGAACCAGAGCCTTATGGTTCTCTCAGAGTGAAGCTATAATGGGGAGCCCAGAAAGATAACCCATCCCACCTACTTAGAGAACATCACACCAGCAGTGTGCTCCCACAGAGCAGCCAGAGAGAAGGGCCAGAATGCCATGGGAGGGACTGTTCGGTCCTCAGAATCTGTCCCTCTCCACAGTGAGTGCAAAATGTTAGACTTAAAGATTTAAGATTTAATATTGTCCCTTCTTGGCTTTCACTTGGCCTTGGAATGACTGTTCCTTCCTCCCTTCTGGAATAGGCAGGCTCACCATGGTCCTGCCCTTTCACTACATACTAGAAGTATGTAACTTCAGTCAAATGTAATTTTTAGAAAAAAAATCATTTGATGTGGATGGGTGCTTTGTCTACATGTATGTTTATGCACCACCTCCTGTAGTGTCTGAACCTAGGAGAAGGTGCTACATTCCCTGGAACTAGAGTTACAGATGGTTTGAACCACCATGTAGGTTCTGGCTCTTATACACAGAGCTACCTCTCCAGCTCCTTTTTATTTAATTCCTTACCAGGGCTCACATCTGAAGACGTTAGCCTTGAATCTCAGAGGGGATGTTGGAACAAAAGGAGTTGACATGGGGACTATTGGAGTTGGAACAAGTGCTGCCTGGTGAGAGGGATGTGAACTTAATGTTAGTGTGGATTGCATGTGTTCCCCAGATGTATGTACTGTCTCCAGTGTGGTGGTGCTGAGGGGTAGTGGACTGTCAGGAAGTGGGGCCTAGGGAGAGGTCCTCATTTACAAGGGCCATGCCCTTGGAGGGGAGTGAGGTAGGCCTTGTTGAACTCCTGAACTCTTTTAGCAACAAATTACCAGGCTCCTTGTTCCTGAACTGCTGTTTAGTTTCTTGCTTTTCAATGTGACCTCTTCCTTCTGCATGTACTGGTAAACTCTCATCAGAAGCAGAACCAATGGGACTGTGCTGTGTAATAATCCTTTTGTACACTGTGATTATGTATTAATCTCACTGGTTACTAAAATGCTGACAGGCTGGTAGCCAGGCAGGAAGTTAGACAGGAAAGCCAAATTGAGAATGATAGGAAGAAGGAGGATAGAGTCAAGAGTTGCCAGCAGATGCAAGGAGAGCAAGATGGGCATGCCATACTGAGAAAAGGTACCAAGCCATGTGGCAAAACATAAGAAATATGGATTAATTTAAGTGTAAGAGTTAGCAAGTAACAAGCCTGAGCTATCAGCCAAGCATTTGTAATTAATATTATGCCTCTGAGTAATTATTTGAGAGTGGCTGCAGGACAAGAAACCAGCCTACAGGACTAATTGATCTTGTATTTACTGATTATAAAACTGTGATATGTTTGTTTCTTTTCTAAGAGAAGGTCTCATTCTTTAGTCTATGCTAGCATCAGACTCATGATCCTCCTGCTTCAACCACCTGAGTGTTGGGATTACAAGTGTAGCCCTTCATACCTGGTGGAAAAACCTCTTTTATATATATAAAGATACTCTGCCTAAGGCATTTCATTATAGTAATAAAAAGGTGACAAATATATGATAATATTTACATTTAAATGTATATTTGATATTAATATATAAAATTATGATATATTTTAAAATGTAACTGTGAGAAAGTATTATGGATACACACACACACACACACACACACACACACACACACACATATATATATATATCCTTATATACAAATGAAAAGAAAATTGCCCCCAGTGTGTGACCACAGGCATCTAGCTCAGGGAGCAGGTGCTACAGTTCATTTTACTTAAAAATAGATAACATATCTTTTTGACTTATCACTAATGATAAAGGCTGCTGTTTATCAACTATTAAGTTACCATGGTGGTTTGAATATGAATGGTCCCCATAGGCTCATGTATTTGAATGCTTGTTATATAGTGGGTGGAACTGTTTGGAGAGGATTAGGAGGTATGGCCTTGTTGGAGACAAGTCACTGAAGGTTTCAAAAGCCCACACCATTTGCAGTTAGTTCTCTTTTTCTCTGCTATGCAAGTGTTATCTTGGAAGCTCTCAGCTACTGCTCCACCAGCATCCTGACTGCCTGACTACTGATAAGCTCCCTGCCACAATGGTTATGGACTCTAAACCTCTGGAACCATAAGTCTCAAGTTAAATGTTTTCTTTTATAAGTTGCCTTGGTCATGGTATCTTTTCACAGCAATAGAAAAGTAATAGGAAAGTAGCTAAAACAACTATCATACTAAATGTTTTCCTTAGTTATTTTGTTGATGAAGAATTTGGAAATTAAATGAAGGTCAATGACTTCCTCATACTGACAAGCAGTGAAGCAGGGAGTTGAACCCAGGACTATCTGCAGCTAAATCCTTGGCATCTCTTTGTTTATTGTTCAAATATATTAGGCTACTTACTTTAACCTATTTTCTACTTTTTAATAACTTTTGCACCTGGAATTGTTGACTACGTTAGCATTAAAACACCACCTCTGTAAGACGCTTTGAATAATTTGATAATTGTCTGTTCAGAAAAGCAGAAAAAGAAACATTTAATTATTTCACTCTCTGAATAAAATCTGCCCTAATCAGTCTGTCATTTGTCAGCATTTAGAGACCATCATTAAGTTTCACTTTAGGAATTTTAAAGTAAGTAATTAAATCAATTATGAAAACATATTTGTGACAAATTAAAGATGACAGTCATGTGTGCTTCACATTTGAAATCAACAAAATAGCCAGATATTTACAGCTTTTGCAAAAAACTTTTAAAATAGAAAATATTCTGAGTCGAACAGACTAAGTACATATTACTGTAATAAAGATTTTATTAGCATAGCTATATTTTAAGTGGGATTAAAATGGAAAAGTTATTGCATGCATCCCCTGTACTATATTGATTTGTTGAACTTTCCCAGTAGCAGGAAGGACTGAAGATTTAAGGGTGTGTATTTAGAATTGAATTCTGAAGAGCCAAGCTCATTTAAATTTGTGAAGAGAGTATTTCTTTCTGGTTCAATTGTTTACTAGTTTCTTCAAGAACATACTCATGACAGCTCATTAGGAAAGCAATTTGCCAGCTTTTATCAAGAGGTTTCAAAATGCTTAGACCCTCTGATTTAGCAATGCATTTCTGGGGATGTACACCGAGACAATAATTTGCATTTTAGGAAGAGCTCTATACACACACTGTTTTCACTGTAGTGTTGCTATTTTGTTTTTAAAATATTTCAAAATAGAAAAAGAAAACTTACTTCTTAAATGAGGCAACAACACATACAACAGAGTGGTAATACTTCTCTGAATGTTCTTAACCCCATCCTGCCCCCAAAAGGATCACAGTTGTTTTATGCCTGAGCTGCTAATTTTGAGACAATGCAGTTTAACAGTGGATACCCACAACATATCTGCACGTGGGTAGGATCCTGTGGTGGGATCAGTGCTTTTTATCAAAACATAAAAAACAAGAAACAAAACAAAGCAACAACAAACCCATACTGAGGCTGGGAAGAACCACGCTGGTGTAGTTAAGAGCACTTACTGCCCTTACAGAGGGCTCCCAGTTCCCAGTGCCTATCAGAGATCCAGTGCCCTCTTCTGGTCTCTGTGGCAAGCAGGCACACATATGGTATACTTACATACCATATACACTCAAACACATAAAAATAAACCATTAAAATGCTATGTAACTATTCTACAAATAAAAATATAAACTTTTTGCAAATAACTTGTAAATATATGTGTCCTGCACATTAAAGGAAAAATGTAAAATAATATTTGAAATTACAGTTACAAAAATATACATGTTACAGAGGAAACAAAGCATTGCTTATTGTTCAGTGACAACAAAATAGGTGGATGATTTTACCCTTCTGACTTTTCCAAATTTGAAATGGTAGGTGTCATATGATTAGTCACACATTTTTGTTCTGTTCTGTTTTGAAACAGTTTCGTGTATTCCAGACTGTCTTTGAACTCTTTTATGTAGCAGAGGATGACCTTAAATTCTTGACCCTCCTGCCTCTACCTCCTGGCTGGGGTGACAGGTGATACCATAATCCCATGATCCTTACTGGATATTTTACTTATATAGGCCAAAAAATTCTGAATTTGAATATTGTAAAAAAGTCCATGTACATTCTTTTTTAGTCACTTTGAGCATCTAATGTTGATGAGATCAGTCTGTTGGTATATATTTGACATAATGTACATTTATTTAAGGTCTGTGTTTGCCTCATGCTGTTGGCAAAATACACCAACCTTTACAGAGGGTCTCAACCTTTTATTTTGAGTTTATTTATTTGGGGGGCAGGGATAAAAAGCCTAATGTAGTAAGCTGAACTGCTGTGTTTTTAAAGTTGGCTCATAGGTGGATGAAAAGTCTCTTTTTACATTTCTGATTTCTGGGAAGCCTGTACTGGAGCAATTGGAAGACAACATTTGCTATGCAAAGTTATTAATCATTTATTTATCCCCAAGCCATTTATGAACTGCTCTGGTAACCTGGGATTTTGGTATAACTGAATTCTTTCTCAGGAAGCAGTACAACATGTGGACGCAGTAATTCAAAATCTTGATACTTTACACAACAGAAGCAGAATGCTTTCTTTCCATAATAACGGGGGAACTTTGCGCAGGCTCCATAACAAAGTAATACAGAAATGTATTCCCTTCCATGTTTTGGAGACTAGAAGCCTGAGACCAAGAGCTGGTGGGCTTGGTTTCTGCTGAGGTCCCTCTCCTCATGGGTGCTAGTTTTGTCTTCATATAAGAACACCAGTCACAGTGGGATGGGACCCTCAAAAAGTTCATTTTAATTCACTTATCTAGTTAGAAGTCCTATAAAACAGTCTACAACTGTAACCATGAATATTTTGACAAAGCTGTCAGAAACCTCTGTTGGAGAAACAGCCAACAGTGCTGGCACATCTGTATATAAAAGGTAGCAGAAACTAGATTCCTGTCACTCACCGTACATCAAAATCACCTCCAAATCCATCAAAGTCTTTAATGTGAAACCCACAACTCTGCAACTGCTGAAAGAAAACACTCCAAGATACAGCCATATGAAAGGACTTTCTGAAAAAGGACTCCAATAGTTCATGATAGAATATCAAGAATTGACAAATGATATTGCACAAGATTAAAATGCTGCCCAGCAAAGGAAACAAGTGAGTGAAGAAAGAGCCGAGAGAATGGAAGAAAATTGTTAATACGTAGGAGATATATATATATATATATATATATATATATATATATATATATACAAAAAACTTAAAAATGAAATCAAACAATCCAGTCAATAAAGGTACAAAAGAAAAATGAGAAGATGCTTCTTAAAAGATGAAGCAAAGATGGTCAATAAATACACAGAAATATTCAACATCTTCAGCCCTCAGGGAGATGCAAATGAAAACTTCATTTGAAGTTCACTTTACCTGTCAGAATGTTATCAGTAAAAAGAGAACAAACGTAATCCAGAATGCAGAGAAAGGGAAACTACGCTGCTAATGGGGATGTCAAACAATGTAGGCTCCAAGCATGGAGACAGCTGAAGACACTACAAACAGAACTACCAAGTTGATGGAAGTAGAAAGTGCTCCCACCCCTTTGCAGAGTTTTGGGGTGTATAGTGGTGGGCTTCTAGTGCCTATGGGAAGCTTTCTGCCAGGGAGGGGAAATCAAGTTTGGTGGGCAAGGGCGACAGAGGATAAACAAAACGCTGGATACAAGTGGGCCCTAGCTTTTGACAACCAGAATTTCCAGGGCAACCAGGACAGAAAAGCAGCAGAGAGTGGCCTGAGAAGACTTCTGTAGTAGCCAGAACAGAAGGTAACTTTTGACAGTTCTTCCCTGATTGGCTGGATGTGCTTAGCAATCCAGACAATCAGGGACCAGCTGAATCTCAATAAATTGGGCTGCTTGGGTCTTAGACACACATTTTTACTGGGAAACTTCATGATAGAGGAAGACATGGAAACTTCAAAGCCAGATCCCTGCCAATAGACTAGATGCACAATTTGTTGGAGACAGAGAAGGTGGCCCTTTGTCTAAGGCCTCAGCTCTACAGGAGTTCTCAATAAATGAACTTGCTGGCTCACCATAATTGAGATTTCTTCCTACTCAGAGAGCTCACTCAAGCCATACTCCAAGACTCAACCAGCTGCAGGCAGAGGAACTCACTCTGGCCATACCTCCAAGACTCCACACTCAGCTGGTCTGCAGAGAGGATTTGATATAGCATTTGCTTTTAGCCTCCAGGACCTGCTGCTCTAGAGGCTGTGGCTTTAGGCTCTGGGACCTGCCACTATGATCTACAGACTTTGTTGTAAGGGACTGCTCTTGGCTGGCACTCCGAAGCCCCTGAGAGTTTTGGACTGTGATGCTTGTCATAGCTGTTGGCTAGTTCAAACTTGTTTCATTAAAACCCTGCAGGGCAGTCTGTTTGCAGGTTCTTAATCCCAAATTGGCAATAAAGTGCCTCCCATTTGTATGCTTTGCTATTAGCTCATTCCATTCTTAGAGGGAGGGTGGACAAGAACATGGTTAAAGATAGATGGTCTCCACCCACAGAATAGATCAACATGATGCAGCTGTAGCACTTCTGAGAATATACCCAAAGGAATCCAAGTTTTGCTCAACTGTGTTTATTGTGGCACTAATCTCTATGGCCCAGTCTATATGCCAACCAATGGGTGAATAACTAAAGAAAATCTAAAGAAAATGTAGTATATATATTTGCACAGTGGAGGCTTTTATGAGAGAGAGAGAGAGAGAGAGAGAGAGAGAGAGAGAGAGAGAGAGAGAGAGAGAGAGAGAGAGAGAGAGAGAGAGAATCAATCTCAGGGAGAGATAGCCCCAGGGTGGCCTTTGAAATTATGTAGGCAAGAATGACCTTGAATTTCAGGCTGCCTACGCTTCCCCAGTGCTGGCATTACAGGCCTGCACTACGTGGTTCTGAGAATCCAACCCAGGGATTTTTCCATACTTGGCAAGCATTCCCAACCAACTGAGCTCTTTCCGAAGTGCCATAATGAAGTTATAATTCAGTCATAAAAATTTATGGCATTATTTCATTTGTAGGAAAATGGGTAGATTTAGAGATCATCATAGTAAGAGAAATAATTCAGATCTAGAAATACAAATACTACATTTTTTCTTTCACGAGGAACTTGGGACACACACACACACACACACACACACACACACACACACACATACCAATTCATGACAACAGAAGGCAGACTATCTGGAGAGAGGAAAGGTAATAGATAGGAGGAGCTAGGGGTAGGGGGAATCAAGAAAGGGTAATAGGGATGAATTCATAGGCAATGACTATGAATATGGTCATAGTACATGATATACTTGAACAGAAATATTTTACAATTCACAGTTACATTCTGAGATGCTTGGGTTTGAGACTTCAACACATTATTTGTTGTGGAGTACACTTTGGCCCATAGCAATTGAGAAATCATGGAAGGTAGACCACCTGACTTAGGGTATCAAATGTGGGCACTCATTCTAGCTTGCTGTGTGTCCATAGTCACTTATTTAGCCTCAATTTTCTTATATGAATAATGGAAAGAATAATGTTATATGATGTTAGATATTAAGTCTTCAATACAAGAACAGACCTATTGTTTAACAAAGGCTTTGAGGGAGCACATATTGAGTATCTTTCTTAAGAAATTTCAGCATGAGTGAGACAGCTACAATGTCCTTATTTATGTTGAGTATTGAATGTCTATCATTCTCTCTCTCTCTCTCTCTCTCTCTCTCTCTCTCTCTCTCTCTCTCT
>CABHPR010140984.1:0-72126 GCA_902168415.1 Peromyscus melanophrys | reverse complement strand
AAAAAATAAAAATAAAATGGGAAAGGAACCAAGCAGGTTGAAGATGGATTAGTTTTTGCGTTTTTTGTTTTGTTTTGTTTTGCCATCCCCCACTGCTGTGTTTGGGCAAGCATACTGCTCATGAAAATGTGTAGCACGTATCTTAAATGGTCTTATTAATAAAAACAAACCTGGAGCCAGGTATTGGGGGTGAATGCTGGAAGATCAGAGAGACAGAACAAGCCACAGCCACCTCACCTTGCCAATTTTTCAGCTGATCCTGTTTTCTCAGACTGGAAGCCTCTGAGTCCTCATCTAAATAGCTCTCAGCGGAACTGTTTCTCGAAAGCCTGAAAGCTTAACCAGCCTCAAGTTCCTGGTCCTCACGCCTTATGTACCTTTCTGCTTTCTGCCATCACTTCCTGGGATTAAAGTCTCACTTCCTGGGATTAAAGGCGTGAGTCACCATGCCTGGCTGTTTCCAGTGTGGCTTTAAACTCACAGCGATCCGGATGGATCTCTGCCTCCCAAGTGATAGGATTAAAGATGTGTGTGCCACCATTTTCTGGCCTCTATATCTAGTGGCTGTTCTGTTCTCTAACCCCAGATAAGTTTATTGGGGTGCACAATATATCAACCACAAAAATGTGCTCATTTTTCTGCTTTACTTTGCATGAATGCACCCCCAAAATTTGGTACCGTGGGTAGTACTGCAAGGAAGTGGCGGAATCATTAGAACATGAGGTCTTACTAGAAGGTGTTTAAGTCTCTAAAGGCATGCCACTGAAGGGATTGTGGGACCTTGGTCTTTCCTCTTCCCTTCAGCTTCCTGGCTCATGAAGTAAGTACTTTTTCTCTGCTACATGCCCCTTGCCAGAGGCCAAATGCAATGGGATCACTTGACTATGGCCTCAAACTTTCATAATTGTGAACCAAACCTTCTCTTTTTATATTCTTAATCATTATCTTGGGTATTTTATTATACTAATGTGAAGAAGACTAAAGGACTCAGAGACCAAGGAATCTCAGCAGGGTTAGGACTTTAGCATAAAGCTGTGTTAGTTAGTTGTTATTATGACAAAATACCTGGCCAGAAGCAGCTTAAGCAAGGAATGGTTTATTTTGGCTTACAGTTTTAAGGGATACAGTCTATCATGGTGATGAAGGCATGGTGTGGCAGGAGGGGACAACTGGTCACCTACATCTAAAATCAGGAAACAGAAACACATGTGAAGTAGATCTAGGCTATTAAATATCAAGGCCTGCCCTTAGTGACTAACTTTCTTCAGTGAAATTCTACCCATTAAAGGTTCCTCAGCCTTCCTAAAGACTAATATTGACTGGGGACCAAGTATCAAAACATGTGTGCCTATGGTAGACATTTCATATTTAAATAACAATAGGTTCCCTGAAGCTCTTGCTTAATGCTTGGTCTTCCAGTGTCATCTTAGCATCCATTTAAGTTCATATATGTAGTATTCACATGCCAGTGACTTTTTTTTTAGATTTATTTATTTATTTATTATGTATACAGTGTTCTGCCTGCAGGCCAGAAGAGGGCACCAGATCTCATTATAGATGGTTGTGAGCCACCATGTGGTTGCTGGGAATTAAACTCAGGACCTCTGGAAGAGCAGCCAGTGCTCTTAATCTCTGACCCACCTATAATTCTTTTGAACCTTGTAGTCAGAGTTCTGAGTGAACCTGATGAATAATATATAGAAATGGTAAGAATAACACAGCAAAGTAAGAAGTCATGGTTCTTGAAGGCCTTAGAGTCAAATGTATGACTTTGATACTCTCTTAATTTATGGGAACAACAATTGAAATATCAAAGTTCTTGACTGACATCTGAACACATCAGTATTGCTCTTTTCTTTACAGTCCCCACCGCTCTTTTCTATACAAAGAACTACAAGGATTAAAAGTTAGTAACAAAGATGCTTAATTTTTTTCATATGATTTTACAAAAATGTTATAAAATAACTTCACATAGCCGGGCAGTGGTGGCACACACCTTTAATCCCAGCACTCGGGAGGCAGAGCCAGGCAGATTTCTGTGAGTTTGAGGCCAGCCTGGACTACCAAGTGAGTTCCAGGAAAGGCACAAAGCTTCACAGAGAAACCCTGTCTCAAAAAAAACCAATAAATAAAATAAATAAATAAATAAATAAATAAATAAATAAATAAATAAATAAATAAATAACTGCACATAAATGACTACATATATGATTGATGTGTGTGTGGTTATTCAGCTGCAGAAAATTGGTACACTATGCATTCCTTGACATTCGAGTTTGACCATTAAACCTACCTTTTTGGTTGTCAAGTTTACTTTGATAGTTCCTTTAGTAATGCAAATTTACTAATAGTAATAGTAATTTAGTAATGTAAATTACTAAATGTTCAAAGGTTCTAAAATATGTGATACATTCCAAAAAAAGAAAAAGGATAAAAGAAAAGAAGAGAGAGAATTGGATTCCATTTTTCATTCTTCTTGTGTTCTTAGGAAAACTATATGATTCAAACTTACTTAAATAAACAATCAAAAAGTGAAAAATGGGAAACTGGGGAGCTAGTGAGGTGGCTCAGTAGGTAAAGACATTTGCTGCCAAGACTGACAACTTGAGTTCAGTTCCCAAGTGGAAGGAGAGAACACTGTGTAAGTGGAGATCAGAGGACAGCTTGCACACTGTGTCATACATACACATGTATACAAGTGCACACACATGCATGCACACACGCATGCACACACAGACAGACAGATAGATAAAAATAATAAAAATGTAAAAAATGGCCGGGCATGATGGTGCAAGCCTTTAATCCCAGCACTCAGGAGGCAGAGTCAAGCAGATCTTTATGACTTTGAGGCCAGGCTACTCTGCATATCAAGTTCCAGGACAGCCAGGTCTATATAGAGTTAAAATTATTATAACTTATGCTAGTATTTAATAATTCCTTTACTAAACTTATTTCATTTTATTATACATTTGATCACAAGCATGTATTGATCAGCCCAGTAGCATTTTACAAGAGACTGAGTTCGTCTGCAGTCATGTACCTTCCTCTGTCAGTGTGAAATAGAAGGACAGGAGTTGAGGTGAAATAGATACTCTTGCCAAAAACAACTTGACACTGGCAAGGCTGATGCAAGTGCATATTTTGTACTTCTTTTCTGTTTCCAGTAAGTGCTTGCATTATCTTTCGTTTGTAGCCAGAAGCAATAGTTTATTAATGACTCAGGAGAGCTTTATATGCCCACAGCCATTAATTCTGATGGAAGAGTCCAGTCAGAATCAGGTGTACAGATTATAACAGAAGTCAGCATTTGTGTTACAGAAATAAATTTCATCAAATAAAGATAATTCAGAAATGCATACAATGTATGGCAAACATAAAGTTTTAGAATGGACCTAAACTTTCACGGATTGGAATTTCTGGGTTGTATATTCACTTTAAGACACAACTATTCATAGTAAAATTACATTTTATTTAGCAATGCAATCTTAAAAAGTATAAAAAATGACCCATGATTGTAAGACAAATTGCTAAACTGTCTTATTAATAAAACCCAGATATTGGTGAAATTATTAAGGCCACTCCATGTAGTTAAAAGGGAGGTTTATTTTGTGGGGTAACTTATAAGTGAAGGGATAGGTAACAGGGTCTGGGAAAGGTATAGCGCAGTCTGGCGGTGTTCTCTGGAGAACTCTGCTCAGTCTACCTCCAGCGTCCAGGGTCCAGGAACCAAGATCCCCATCTGGATCTTGGGTCTTCAGGTTCCTCTCTCGGCCCCGCCTTGTAGGCGTGACAGTTACCGAAGCCTCAATGGGGGTTGGAACTTCTAGATCAAAGCTGGAATGGCTACCCACTACCCCCAGAGCCAGATATTGGGGTGAAAACTGAGAGATCAGAGGACTAGGACAAGCCACAGCCAACCTCACTTACTAACTCCTCAGTCTCCAGAGAGAGCCACTTCCTGTATACTCACACCTATATACCTTTCTGTGTCCTGCCATCTTATTTCTTCTCTCTGCCCAGCTACATCACTTCCTCTTTCTGCCCAGCTCTATCACTTCCTGTCTATCTGTCAAGACCTTCAGACCTCTATGGTTAACGAGCATTGGGATTAAAGGTGTGTGCCACCATGCCTAGCTCTCTTCCCAGTATGGTCTTGAATTCACAGAGATCTGGATGAATCTCTGCCTCCTGAATGCTAGGACTAAAGGCCTGTGCTCTCACTGCCTGGCCTCTATGTTTAATATAGTGGATGGCTTTTTCCTCTGATCCCCAGATAAGCTTTATTGGGGTGCACAAGTAAAATATCACCACACATGATGTCTTTATGTCCTTAACTGTATATTTCTCTTGTCAATTGCCATCATGGAAATGTCCTCATACTGTTTTCAGGACTGCCACCACATTCTCTCATAGCTGTCTTCTTTCTTCTAAAGATGCTGTCACTTCATTCCTTCCTACTGAAAAAGGTTCAGTAATAAACATAATAATTCATATGTCATACAATACTTGGAAAAGATGTGGCAGAGAATTTCAAAAGTATGTGGATGCAGTACTGGCTATTGCATTGACAACTTCCACTTCACAATGTACATGGTTCCACCCTAGTCCTCCTGGCTTATGAATTTCAAAAGCACAGAAGAGAATGACACTAGACCTATAAAAACTTCAGGATGAAGTGGAAACTAAGAGTTTATTTTACAATCTTGGATTGGTTTCTTAGTTACTTTTCTATTGCTGTGACAAAAAAATCATGACCAAGGCAATTTATAAAATAAAGCACTTAATTTAGGGTTCACAGTTCCAGAGGGTAGTAGAATCCATGGCCATCATGGCAAAAGGCAGACAATAGGCACTAGAGAAGTAGCAGAGAGCTTATATCTGATCCACAAGTAGGAGCTGGGGTCAAGGGAGGTGCTAACTGGGAATAAAGGAGACTTTTGAAACCCCAAAGCTCACCCCTGCTGACACACCTCCTCCACCAGGCCTTATCTTCTAATCCTTCCCAAGCAGTTCCAGCAGTTGGAGACCAGGCATTCAAATATATGAGCCTGTGGGGACCATTCCTATTCAGACCTTCCACTCTTTGTATGCATGGCTTTTCAGCCATATCATAATAATACATTTAATTCAACCTCAAAGTCCACATAGTACTTCACAGTTTCATGACTCTCTAAAAATCCAAAGCCTCTTCTGAAACTCAAGACAATCTGATAAATTAAAATTAAAAAGCAAATTATATAGTTCCAACAAACAATGGCACAGAATATATATTACCATTTCGTTCCATGCTGTTCTTTGGAGGAATGTGAAAGACTTTGGGTCATTGGGCTGGAAAAGTGGTTGAGTGCTGTAAGCAGAGCTTAAGGGACTGCCCACATTACTCTCAGCACTACTGTCTTCCAGGCTCCTACTAGGATAGTACAGTAAGCCCTGATTACAGCATTCAACCACTTTTCCAGTCCAAAATCCCAAAGCCTTTTACATTCCTCCAAAGAGTAGCATGGTCAGGCCTGTCACAGCAATGCACCACTTCCTGGTACCGACTTCTAACCAGTTACCTTTCCATTGCCATGACAAAATACCATGACCAAAGCAGTTCATAAAACCAAGAATTTAATTTGTGTGCTCATGGTTCTACAGGGTCAGAGTTCATGACCATGATGGCAGGGACCATAGTAACAGGACCAAATAGTCATGGCACTGGAGCAGCAGCTGAGAGCTTACACCTGATCTACAAGCATGAGGCAGAGAGGGAGGGGGGCGGGGATTGAGATTACTGGAAATGGCATGGGTTTTGAAACCTCAAAATCCACTCTCAGGGAAACACTTCCTCTAACAAGGCCACACCTCCTAATCATTCCCAAACAGTTCTACCATCTGGGGAAAAAGAATGCAAATGTATGAGCTTATGGGGACCATTTTTATTCAAACAATCACAATTTTATCAGGTTAGATTTGAAGCTGCTATTAAGTGTATGCATGTTTAGAATTATTGTATCCTCTTGGTTAGTGGATATCATTTTCTTTGCAGAATAAGCCTTTATATTATCTTTAGTAAATCTTGCTACATTCGACCTAATAAAGCCAATACAACTCTTCTTTAGACTAGTGTTACAATGATAAACAATTAGCCTATTTGAGCTCTTATATTCACAGTGTGTTTCTTATACTCAACATATAGTTACAACTTCATTTACTATCTCATTTGATATCATCATTTCATTAGAGGGTTTTACCACTTAAATTTAATATAATTATGTATTAATTGTAAGTCTATCATCAGCTCTTTATTTTTATCCCATTTACTTTTGTCCATTTTCAAAGCTATAAGAGGATGCAGATTTATTTTGTAAGGAAATAAATAGCATAAATTGGTTCATATACACTGAGATCTGAGCTTCAGGTACAGTTCTTCCTAATCAACACATTTTTGGAACTTTCTCTGTTCAGCTTGAAAAGGCTTGAGGAAATAAAGCTAAGTGTGAATGAAAGAAAGATAGATTCTAAAGCAAGACTTCTGTAGTTTTTCTTCTTGAAGAAGCATAGTCAAAAGACTGAAGTATAGGAAATGCTCTACCCACACATGAATATATGTATCTGTGAGTGTGTGTATACATCAGTGTTTGTGTGCATGTACAAGTGTGTATACTTAGAATTGATTTTTTTCTAATTGAAATCAGACCTAAAAGACATTTTAATTCCTTTCAGCAAAAGGCTGACTATTGACAAAAAGATTGTAAGTTTAAGAATCTATAAATCTCAAAAATGGGAAAGGAGGAGATCATTTCTAGTTGAGCTCATATTCCTTACATAGAAATACTTACAATCATACTAGAATTCAGGCATTGTGATACCCTACCACATATCTGTCTGTCTCCCTTCCTTCTTCTTATCTTAGATAGTTTCTGAATAATTAATACTTCTTTATGAATTAAGGTTTTATTATGTGGGAATAAACAAGCACATTTAGATAAAGCTCCATTTGAAACAATTGTCTTAAAGGGAAGTGCTATGCTTTGCAATAAAGAAATTCAGTATTTGTTTGATTTACCTACAGAGCCTTAATAGTGTTTATCTTGACATTTACTTTGCTTACTTACATTTTATAGCCTTGGGTATCTCTTGACCCTAGTACTCATCAGATGTTGAAGAAGGTGTAGGATGATAGTGGCAATGAAGCAAACTCTCTATAATGTATGGGTCATTATGAGGCAGAGAGAGAGGCAATTGAGAATGACATGGGCTTTTGAAATCTCAAAGCCCATCCCTAGTAAAAACACCTCCTCCAACAAGGCCACACCTCCTAATCCTTCTGTGGCGAGTGAGACAGACCAGAGGAACAAATCTTAACAATGTGTACTAACACAGCCATTAAGCACCATTTAAACACCAATGAACATTGTTAAAGCACCATGAATATTAAGGGTAGGTCTTTGTTCTGAGTATCCCTTTTAAGGTTTCCTTTTCCTTTAAAGAAGCTCATGTGAGAGCCAAAGTTACATTTTAAGTTTTAATTACTATGCCTTAGAGATCCATGAAACAAAAATGTCTCTGTTCTGCAAGCCCCTTGCCCAAGGACAGATAGTTCCTGAAATGCTGGAGGCTATTGTTTATGGGAGATAACAAGCCACATGTTTTCACCCCCCTAAATAAGTTTGTTTGACCCAACTACACCAGATGTGCTTGATCACATGTGGGCAGGTTCACAGGCAGGAAATACATCAGGATGCATGTTTGCTCCTGATTGGATGTAGGCAGAAGATATGTCAGGATGTATGCTTGCCCCTGGTTGGACCTGATGAGAAATGTAAATTGTGGGTTTGGCCTTCTTAAGCCCCTGCAAACCATGACTGGGGCCATTTCCTGGGATCCCAGGTATGGACCTGTCCAGAACCCATCCACCTGGCCAGTATTTAATTAAAGCTTGCTTCAGATTTGGCTTTAAACTGTGGTAGTGGTCTTATTCTCTATCAGTAGGATTAACACTAAGATGTTGGGAGTTGGAGCAATTTGACTCTGACAGTAGTTAGATCCTTTCCTGGTGCCCAGCTGCCCTTAGCAGAAAACTGAACCATACAGCCCCTCTTTTACAGCCAGACAGACTACCTTTAAAGCAGTGCAGATACTTGGAAACCACAAGACCTTCAGGAAAATGCACTACAACCATGATTGCTTGCTGTTGAACCACAATTTTGACTCTAGGATGGAGTATAAAAGGTGCAGCTTTTTTTCAATAAATCAACAGCCATCCTGATTGACCTTCAGATCATGTTAGTCTCCTCCTTTCCCTTGCTGACTCCATATGTCCTCTTTGGGGCCTGAACCATGCTGGAGCTGAACTCTGGCACTCTGGTATCTCAGAAGAACACAGAATCCTTCATTTGCATGAAGAGATGTGCCAGGATTAATGTAATCCACACCCTAGATAATTCAACTAGATAAGATAATTTGGTTCACTTTTTTTGTCATCCAGGAAACACCTATACTTCTCCCTATGTTATAACATTGGACCAATTAAGAGGCTTCTCTCAAGTGGCCTTTCTTGCCTATCCTTGCTCCTTTTCATTAGTGGGGCTGACGGGGCTGGTAGCATGAACAGGAATGGCAGAAACAGCAGTAGAGAGGTGGACATGCTGAACATGGCCAGCAGTGGCAGCAGCAGCAGCAGTCATGATGAGAGGGTAGATGAAGCACTGATAAAGAAGCTGGGGCATAAACACTGGGGGTCAGAGGAGACAGTGAAGAACCAGAGGCAGAAACTGTAGGTCCCAGTCATTCCAGTGTGATGTCAAGATTTAAGAACCAAAGGATCTGACATCCTAAACCCAAAATCTGTACCACTAGCTGCTGCCTGAGACTGAAGGTCCTAACACTCTAGGTCTGAGGTCAGCAGCACTAATCACTTTAGAAATGAAAGGTCCCAACTTCCATGGCATGTTCAGGGGCTGTAAAACTAGGAGGATCTGCCAACTGCTGCTGGAAGCTGAAGATTATAATAATTGCTGTGTTAGTAACTTGTCAATGCAGAAACAAAAGCACCTTAAGAAAGGAAAGGTTTATTTTGGTACACAGCTGAATTGGGTAGGATTGATGAGGGGAACATGAGGTAGTTGGTCACATTGTGACCTTAATCAGTGTGGTGGTTTGAATGAAAATGGCTGCCATGGGCTCATATATTTGAATGCTTGGTCCTCAGTTGGTGGATCTGTTTGGGAAGGATTAAGAGGTGTGGCCTTTTTGGATGAAGTGTGTTACTAGAGATAGGCTTTGAGATTTCAAAAGATTTCTTGCCATTCCCAGTTAACCCTCCACATACACACACCTCTTGTTCTTCCTTGTGGATCAGATGTAAGTCCTCAGCTACTGCTCCAAAGCCATGCCTGCATGCCTCCTGCCATGCTTCCTGCACTGATGGTTATGAACAAACCCTCTGAAACTGTGAACCCCAAATTAAATGCTTCCTTTTATAATCTCCTTTGGTGATTGTGTTTTGTCAAAGCAATAGAAAAGTAACTAAGAAGCTGGGAGTGGCATATTGCTGTGACAGGCTTGACCGATTTATTTTTTTAAATTTATTCATTCATTTCTCTATTTTGGAATATGGAAAACTTTGGTAGAAGAGTGGTTGAATGCCACAAATAGGACTTAATGAACTATCATAGTAGGAACATGGAAGACAGTAACAATAAGAGCAATGTGGGCTATGGAGGCCTAGAACTCAAGAGGTTAAAGAAGGGAACAATATTAGCAATGGGGCTGGGAGTAATTATTGTGATATTTTGGCAAAGAATGTGGCTATTGTTTATCCTTGTCCTAAGAATGTGCCTAAGACTACATTGGAAAGTTTTGGACTAATTTCATTGGCAAAGGAGATTTCAAGGCAGCCAAATGTTGACTCTCTCATGTATTTATTAGTGATCATTCTTGTGCAGGTCTGTAATAAAAAAAGAGCAAGTAGGGCAAAAAGAAATACAAAATGTAATATTTAAGGAGAAAAAGAGCACCAGAAAATTTAATGTTGGAACAAAGTCTTGTGCTCAAAGAGATGACAAGTTTAAGGAAAGGCCTGATGCAAAATGAAATAAATGGGTGATGCCCTCAGGACAAGACCCTACCCAGCTAAGCTTCCAACTTGTAAAACGAAAATGCCTAATGAATCTTCTGCTCATAGAGCAAAGGAAAGCTCATTCAACAAAGGAAAGTGACAACAAATCAAAACTTAAGCAAATGTGACTTTGGGAGGGAGCCAAGTTCCATCTCAAGTCGGCAAAAGAATTTGGCACCATCAACCACATGGTTCTGGCTTTAGAGTCATAAAGTATACAGGAGTAAAGGAGTTGTGGAATCTTCTGCCGTTAAGGAAAGGCACTGATGTAACCAGAGACTTTTCTCTGTCCCACCCCATCCCATAGCCACTTTTAAACAATCACTCAGAGGCTTATAATAATTAGTATAAATGCTTGGCAGATGGCTCAGTTTTATTACTAGCTAGCTCTTACATTTAAATTAACCCATTTCTATTCATCTATGTATTGCCACATGGTTCATGGCTTACCAATTCTTTCACATCTTGCTTCTTGTGTGGCTCACAGCATCTGCTCTAACTCTGCCCTTCTTCATCTCCATCTTCAGTTTAAATGCATCACCTAACTTTATTCCGACTCACAATTGGCCAAACAGCTTTATTTATCAACCAATGAGAGCAACACATATTCACAGTGTACAGAAAGACATCCCACAACATTTCCCCCTTTCTGTCTAATCAAAAAGGAAGGTTTTCACTTTAACATAGTAAAATTACATATAACAAAATAGTTATCAAGCAAGAATTATAGTTACAACATCTAGTCTATTTGTATTTGGCAAAATTAAAGAAAAGTTGTGTGCCACCACTACCTGGCCTCTATGGTTAACTAGTGGCTAGCTCTGCCCTCTGATCTCCAGGCAAGCTTTATTTGTCAGAACATAAACAAATTATCATACAACACACTGAGGCTAGGCATGTGACAGAGGAGTCCCTGCATGGAGGTCCAGAGACACCATTGCATGAAGCTATGAAGGTGAAGCCTAGATAATGTTGGAGACCCCAAGAGGTTTGAGGTGCCAGAGCCATGAAATGTCTAAAAGGTAAAGCTGCATATAGGGAGTGGACCCAGAAGTGTATTGCAGTCAGCAAAGCTGATAGAGAAGAGGCATTTAAGCCCTTTGACATTGTATGTAGAGCTAAAAGACTTGGCGTTTGCCCTATGGGTTTCAGTGTTGGTCCAGTATTTTTTTTACTGTGCTCTGGTTCCTCCCTTTTGGAATAGTAATATATATTCTCTGCCATTGTATATTAGAAGTATGTAATTTGCTTTCTTATTTTATAGGGAGTTACAATTAAGAGATTGCCATGAGTTTCAGAAAAGATTTTGCATTTTTAAACTGTGTTGAGACTGAAAGACTATGGGGACTTTTGAAGTTGGGCTGAAGACATTTTGAATCATGATACAGCTATAGGCCTATGTGGCCAGGGAGTGTAATGTGGTGGTTTGAATGAAAATTACCCCCATTGGCCCATATAGTTGAATGTTTGGTCCCCAGATGGTCGACTATTTAGGAAGAATTAGGAGATGTGGCCTTGTTGGAGGAGGTGTGTCACTGGAGTGGGCTTTGAGTTTTCAAAAGCCCATACCATTCCCAGTTAGCTCTCTCTCTGTCTCTGTCTGTCTGTCTGTGTGTCTCTGTGTCTATCTGTCTATTCTCTCTCTCTCTCTCTCTCTCTCTCTCTCTCTCTCTCTCTCTCTCTCTCTCTCTCTCCCTCCCTCCCTCCCTCCCTCCCTCCCTCCTTACCTCATACTTGTGGATCATATATAAGCCCTCAGCTATTGCTCCAGAGTCATGTTTATCTGCTGCCATGCTTCCTACCATGATGGTCATGGGATAACCCTCTGGAACCACGAACCCCAGATTAAATGCTTTATTTTATAAGTTGTCTAAGGCTTGTATCTTATCATCCAAATTATTACAGTTAGCACAGTTATCAAACCATTTTTAAGGATAAAATATGAATTACCAAACTGATAATTATGATCAACATTACATCAGTCTCATCTAAGTTCTTTATACCCTCATTTATTTTTTTTATTTTATAATTTAATTTAATTTTACATATCAGCCACGGATTCCCTTGTTCTCCCCCCTCCCTCCCCCTCTCCCCTTACCTCTAGCCCACCCCCCATTCCCATCTCCTCCAAGGCAAAGACTCCCCTGAGAATTGAGTTTAACCTGGTAGATTCAGTCCAGGCAGGTCCAGTCCCCTCCTCCCAGGCTGAGCCAAGTGTCCCTGTATAAGCCCCAGGTTCCAAACAACCAGCTCATGCACTTACCCTCATTTATTTTTTAATTTGCAAGTTATCCATAATAGCACTAAACAGAGTCCTAACTCCCTATACTGTGGCATTCCTGATTCTTAACATAGGAAAAGTCCACACACACACACACACACACACACACACACACACACACACACACACCACCCACCTTTTCTATATCCTAATTCTCCTTTTAAAAATTTCTAAGTGTCTTACCACATCTGATGATGCTGACGGCATAAGGCGGAGATGCACAGGGTGGGTAGGTAACCAGCTGTAGTAGCAGCACTAGGAGTGCAAGCAGTGGGATACACAGGCAGCCAGACTAGCGTGGCAGGCATTAGGTTGCTATGGGCTACAGGGAGTTGCTGTGCTACACGAGCACCGGCAGCTGCTTGGGTGTAGGTTGTGCAACGGGGTGTCCCTAGCTGTGCTAATTGCACACTTGGGCTGGGTGCAAATGTGGCTGTTTATGTGCCATGTGGAGAGGGGCATGAGCTGTCTGAAGAGCTAACATAAAGAAATTGGTAGGAGAAATCCACACTGTAGGATAGGACAGCCCCCCTGCTGCTAACGGTGGTAGTGTGACTGACCAGAAGTGTACTCCTGCTGGCTGTCACTGCTCTGCAAGGCTGGGCATGGCTGGACCCCCTGGGCAGCTTGAGATGGTGGCAGCAGAAGAGTCCAAGCCCTGAGCAGGTCTCAAGTGGCTAAGCTGGCCTGGATTGGCCATCCTGGGAGGAAGGCTTGCATGGCAGGAAGTGAGGGCACGGGCTGGCGGTAGGTTGGCTGACCCCAGTGGAGTTTTGGGGTCAGGGGTGAGCAGCAACTGAAAGTTGCTGTAGAAAGACCCCCAACAGAAAAGCTCCGGACTCGGAAAAGTAGGCTCGGAAGGCCTGTGGGAAAGGAGACAAAGCTGGCTGCTGCAGCCCCGGCAGCATAGAGGGTTCATCGCCTTGGTGTGGTTTAATAATGCCATGCTTTGGGTGCCAGATGAAGCTGCCAGATGTACCATTACCTAATTTGTTCTAGTATAATAAAAACTCGGGAGTCAGAAATTGAGATAAAGACCCGAAAAATCCAAGGAAAGCAGAGCAATTGGCTAACCTTCTCTCCACATTTTTTCCAAACCACCAGCAGCAAAAAAAATCCCCAGAACTACTCCTCCTCACTTCCTGGACCCTCTCGCCCCATCCTAAATCCTCCAAGAATTTTATGGGTAATCCTGGTCAGCCAATCACTGACTCTGTCCTTTGGTTCAGGATTGCTTTATTGGCACACTGGATTGACTGTATGCACAGTTCTCCTGCAAGAACTTACTATTTGCCTTAGCAAGAACTCTGGAAGTGATATTAGTAAAGAATACCTAAATAAAGACAGGATCACTGCACGGAGTCTCTTGGAAAGCAATATTGGAGGGAATAGTTTGCTCAATGTCCTGCCAAATTGTCTATCAATGTGTGCTTGCCAAGAAAAGTACAAAACAATTCCCATGGAGAGATGGGAAATTGGCATTTTGGCAACTTCAGATTCCCATTGCTTGAAACAGCCTAGAATATGTACAAATGGAATTAAGCCTCTCAGATTAGCCTGTGTTGTAAGTGAATGTCAGAGCTTCTAAATTAGGATTAAACCACATCTGTCAAAACTAGTCATTTGTCTAACATAGTAGGTTCTAGTGACAATGGATCCACAGCTAAATAAAAAAGCATATTTGTTTTGAAAATTTTACAATTAAATGCAAACAATGCACCAATTTGTTGTTGTTTTCACAACAATATGTAGAGATTGGAAGATATTGCCCCTAACCTTACAGTAAGAAAAAAAGCTGAGGAGCTGGGGAGATGGCTCAGGAAAGTGCTTGCTGTACAGTCATGAGGACCTGAGTTCAAATCCCAAGAACCCATGTGAAAAACTGAGCATGGTGGCATGCGCCTGTAGTGTAGTGGGTAGCTGTTCTAGCTTTGACCTTGAAGCACTGTCCCTAGTGAGGCAGCCAGTAACTGCCACACCTACCTGTGACCTGCCCCTGGGGCATGGTCAAGACTCATATTTGTGGGCCCTCTTGCCTCCTCATGATCCTGGATGCTGGACCACAGACCAAGTCAGAGAACTACACTGGACTGCACCTCACCTCTCCCGGATCCTGTAACTGACCCCTTAACTGGTTGTGAGTTACCCCGAAATAAATCTCTTTTAACTACCAGATAGACTACACGGAGTTGCCTTGTCAATTCCCCACTTTGCACTAGGGAAATAGAGACAAGAGAATCCCTGGGTCTTGCTGGTCAGTTAGCCTAACCTAATTGTCTCAGAAATTAAGGTGGAGAGAGACTGAGGAAAACACTGAACATTGACCTCTGGTCTCCTTATGTGTGAGTAAACATATTCACACACCCCCAAACGCATCCATGTGCACATGTATACAAACATGCATATACACACAGAGGAAAAAAAGAAAAGAAAAGGAAATGAAAAGGCTGAGAAAATTAGAAATTAATTCTTTTTTAGGGTATATCAGACAATTTATTTCACAGAGCCAATTCCAAGCTTGGGACCTGGAAAGATGAACAGTTGAGATTCACTCCCCAGGAGAAGAGCAGACCTGTGAACCTGTGGGGTGTCCTCAATTGTGTAAGTGCTGCTGGCTGAATGTGGTGTGAAAATCCTGAAGCCTGCAGGTGAGAGGACACCTCACTTTCATGGTTTTACTTCCAGGAGCCCCAGGCAGCTCTCAGAGAACAGCAAATAAAAGTCACACCCTATGTGTGTCCACCAGAGAGGAAAGGGAATTTTGGAACATATCCAGAGCATTTTCAAAGCCTAAGTCTAGTCCCTGGAAGAAAAGAGTATTAACTTATGTAAAGAGAAGGTATGTACCTACTTCCATCCCCCTTTAGGCTTCTTCTCTCACCAAAGGGGAGAGAGGAGGAGCCAAGAAACAGGAGGATCTTATCCAAGAGCAAATCCACTCAAAATGGTAAAGGGATTAGTTGATGCTTTCCCTCCTCCATGATTTACTGCCAATCAACCGGGCTCTGTTAATGCTAGTGGGCTCCCAGAAAGAACCAAAGAACAGTTCTTTGGGAAGATTAAAGACAGAACTTAACAGGAGAAAAGCAAAGTATCTCAGCTTCTCCATCATTCAGACAGACTAGTTAGACTATCCAGACAGTATCCTGTGATTCAATCTTATAAATTCTCTTTTAATATCTATTCACTCTAGCAGTTCTGCTCCTCTAGAGAACCTTAACTAATACACTTGGCATGCTAAAAATCAGCACCATCTGAAGAGATAAGCTGGCATCAGAACCAGACTCAGCCTGACAAGTTCTGGAAATAACCACTAAAGAATTTAAAACAAGGATGATTAGAATGTTAAATATGTTTGAAGAAAAAGTAGACAATATTCAACAAAGACAAATACTGAGCGGTAAGAGGGCTTGGTGGGTAGACAGTTGCTGCACAAGCCTAGCAACCTGGGTTTAATCCCCAGGGCCAATATAAATACCTCTGAAGAACATGGATGCTAAAATCCTTTAAAATTTAGACAGTCGAACCCAACAATTCGTAAAGGGAATTATATTTCATGGCCAAATAGAATTTGTTCCAAATCTACAAACCTGATTCTCTATAGATAATCTCATCAACAGGCTAAAGAAAAGTAATGATTATATCAATTTATGCAGAAAAGTTTTGAACAAAATGGAAACATTATTAATTTCAAAAATATTAGCAAACATACTAAATGAGAAGTTTCTCAACTTGGATTTTAAAATTTACAAAAAAAAAAAAAGGTGTAGCTAACATCATTCTTTTACTTGAAAAATGGATGACCCTTCTCTAAGATCAGGAACAAGACAAAAAATCTACTTCTACTATCCTGATTTAACATCACACAGAGAATCACAATTTATACAATGAGACAAGAAGATAAAATAAAGGGCAAATTATGCTAGAAGAAAGAAATTTAAAAAAAAACTCTTTGATCATAAATGTTGTGATTATCTATATATAAAATTTCAAAGAATTGGCCAAAAATCCAAACTCATCTGAAACTGATAAGCGATTACAGTAAGGTTACAGGTTACAGAATTAATATGCAAAGTCAACTGCTTTCCTATACACCAACAATACATAGTTAGAATTTTAAATTTAAAATATATTATTTATTATAGAATAAACAATTTTTAAAAAGAAATACTAAGATACGAAGCTAACAAAATACATGCAAATTCTGAACTTGATCTTAGCCAAAAGGCTGAGAAGTGATGATGGCTCTGTGGGTCAAATGCTTGTGCAAGCATGAGGAGCAGAATTTGGATCCCCAGAATTCATGTACATCCTGAGTGGACATGTCTGCTTCACCTATATTTGCACTGACCAAAAGACAGAGATGGAGGGATCCTTGGAGCTGAGTTGGCTATGCAGATTAACTGTATCATAAAGTTCTGAATTCGTTTGAGAGATCCTGCCTCAATGAATAAGGTGGGGAGATGTTAATAATGACACCTGACTTCAGTCTTCTATATACCCAACTTTTCCCCAGTTCTCATGGTTAAGCCATTCTTAGTGTAACTATAACTTTGAGACCCTAAAAAGTGATTTCCCTCTTACGACTATCATGAAAAGTAACTTTTCATATGACTATTACAGACATGAGGTAAAGCTCAGCCAAGTGAAGCAACATGCCTGAAGCTCCATGCCCTGTGTAGGGCAGAGCCAGATCTGTTCATCTCTTCCTTGCAACTCTTTCTAGTCTCTCTGCTCAGCTTACAACATGCACTCTACCTCTAGTGATCCTGTGAACTCCTGTGGGCAGAAAGTCAGGAACTACAGGGCTTGCTAGGAGGACACTCCCAGAACAGACCCAAAGCTGTCTCTACCCCTATACATTAAACAGGAAAGATGCAAAGGAATGTTTAAACAAAATGTATAGAAATAATTTGGTGCCAGCATTAACAGACGGAACTGTATTGATTTTAACAAGTTACACTTTCCTGGGAGTTATTTTGAAATATAAAGAAATACAAATCAGAGAATAGGAAGATGACTCCATTAGTAACATAGCTGCTGCACAAGCATAGACCCTAAGTTTGGATCCCCCATGTCCACATAAAAAGCCAAGTGTAGCTGCATACATCTGTAACCCCAGTCCTGGTGGGACAAAACCAAGAGGATCTCAGGGGCTAGCTGGCCAATTAGTTGGAACTGTAAGTTCTAGATTTAATGAGAGACCCTATCTCAAAAAAAAAAGAAAAGAAAGAAAGAAAGGAAGGAAGAGAGAGAGAAAGAAAGAGAGAGAGAGAGAGAGAGAGAGAGAGAGAGAGAGAGAAGGAAGGAAGGAAGGAAGGAAGGAAGGAAGGAAAGAAAGAAAGAAAGAAAGAAAGAAAGAAAGAAAGAAAGAAAGAAAGAAAGAAAGAAAGAAAGAAAGAAAGAAAGAAAGAAGAAAGAAAGAAAGAAAGAAAGAAGAAAGAAAGAAAGAAAGAAAGAAAGAAAGAAAGAAAGAAAGAAAGAAAGAAAGAAAGAAAGAAAGAAAGAAAGAAAGAAGATCAAATGCAATAGAGGAAGATACCTGCTGTTGACCTCTAGTTTGCACATGGGTATACATGGGCAAGAGCACCCACTCACATGGTGCTCTTAATCATGGGATGGGGGAAATGTTTCAATTGGTAAAGTATCTGCAGTGCAAGTGCAAATACCTGAGTTCAGATGCCAAGACCTCACACATAAAGCCAGACATGGTAGCACATGCCTGTAATCTTAGCACTGATGAGGTAGAGACAGGAGGATCCATTCAGCTAGTCAATCAGATAGTCTTTCCTAGTCAGTGAGCTCCAGGTTCTGTGAGTGACTCTGTCTCAAAAAGTGGGATGGAAAGTGATAGAGGGAAACAGAAGACATTGGCTTCTGACCTATACACATGCTTGGACACACAGATGAACACATACATATACAGGCATACACTTCAGGGGGTTAGGGATTGAAGTTTCCAATGTCATTAAATATAATGTGCTCAAATGCCACATTTTCCCCACCCATTCATCTATTGATGGATATTTCATTTCAAACTCTTGTTTACTGACCTAATGTCAAATTAAAGAAGCAGCAATGTCATATAATTCCATGATCTGTTTATTTTTAACGGAAGTCATTTAAATTGTCATTGGTGAAGCAATAAGTTCTATGTTGCTCGCCTTAAATATCACTCAGTGGCTGGCTCTGACATGAGTAACAAAATCATGACAGATAGCTAACAGAGGAAAGATTCTATCTTCCCAGGGAAATTTAATGCAAATGCTGGGGTCTGGTTTCTTATCAGAGCCCATTTGAAAGTCTTGCAGATGCTTGGTGTCTCTCTAGCTGACTTTCTTCTTTTGACATGATTTGTTTCATCTCTCCCTTCATCCTTACACTAGATATGTGTGTTTTTCAATGCCACCCATCTTGTACATTTGTCAGTTCATAACAGCTTTGTTAAAAGCATGTGAATTGCCTCCAGGCAGGTAATGAGAAACCTTTCCAGCTTCCTGTGGATTTTTATATATGCTTCATAGTTCTCTGTAAAAATAATTGGGAGGAAAAAAGAATCATCACTATTCAAAACTGTATATGAGTGTGCATCTTTGTTGAATTTTTCTTTACCTTTCATCACTAACTATAAAAGCCAAAGTCTTATCCTTAAATTCAAACTTTTGAAATGGTTTATTGCAGCTGTCTATAGTTCAACCTAAAGGATGATTTATTGAAGGCATGCCAGGTGAAACTTTACTATGTATTTTTCCTATAGAATCTCCCATTTAAAATTTGTTTCATGAGAGGTCAATAAAGGCTAGGAACATAGACAGCTCCTTAGCAGAGTTCCTATAAAAAATAAGTAAATGTACAAAATAAAGAAAGTAAATGATTATCACATAGGTAACCTCTGGGTTTTCTTCTTCACTCAGTGGACATACCCTTGAGTCTTTGAAAGACTTCACTTTCTCTGTTGTTATTAAAAATAGTATGAGGCAATAGGGGCTTTGCCAAGATGAGCTTTCCAACATATGCTTCAGAGATACAAAGTGAATTATGAGTCTCAATCTGAGTACATTTTGCCAGAGGTGATTTCTCTTATCTCTTATGTTTGGATGGATGGAACTTTTGGAATTTATTGTCAAATTCTTAGGTAGATGTACTTCAAGGTACTCAATAATAAATATTTTAACTACTGCCCTTGTTAGCTGTGATTGTCAACTTGATTCAGCCTGGAGTTATCTGAGAAGAAAGCCTCAAATAAAAAATGTTTTAGGTCAATATCAAAACTGTACAAAGATTCAAAAAAGGAAGAGAATTACAGAGCAATTCCCTCATGAGCATAGATGCAAAAATACTCGTAAAACCAAATACAAGAACATATCAAAAAGATGATCCACCCTAATCAAATAGGCTTCACGCCAGAGATGCAGAAATGGTTTAACGTATGAAAATCAGTCAATGTAATCCACCATATAAACAAACTGAAAAAAAAAATCATGATTATCTCATTAGATGCTGAAAAAAACAAAAAACAAAAAAAAAAAACCTTTGACAAAATCCAATACCCCTTCATGATGAAAGTCATGGAGAGATTAGGGACACCAGGGATATACCTAAACATAATAAAGGAAATTTACAGCAAGCTGGTAGCCAACATCAAATTAAATAAGAGAAACTCAAAGCTATTCCATCAGGAACAAGATCTCCCATGCTCATGGACCAGTAGAATTATCATAGAAAAAAACAGCCATTCTACCAAAAGCAATCTACAGATTCTACACAATACCCATCAAAATTTCAACACAATTCTTTACAGTCCTTGAAAGGACAATACTCAGTTTCATATGGAAAAAAAAAAAAACAAGAATAGCTGAAAACAATCCTGTGCAATAAAATTTAGGTTGATAAATTGAATTGAATCAAAAACCACACACCTATGGACACTTGATTTTTGATAAAGAAGCCAGAAATACAAAATGGAAAAAGAAAAGCATCTTCAACAAATGGTGCTGGTCTAACTGGATGTCAGCATGAATAAGAATGCAAATTCATCCATATCTATCAACCTACACAAAACTCAAACCCAAGTGTATCAAAGACCCCAACATAAAACCAGATACACTGAACCTAATAAAAGAGAAAGGGAAATGGCCTTGAATGCATTGGCATAAAGACAACTTCCTGAACAGAACACCAATAGCACAGGCACTAAGATCAACAATCAATAAATGGGGCTTCATGAAACTGAGACCCTTTTGAAAGGCAAAGGACACCATTGGTAGAACAAAACAGTAGCCTACAGGATGGGAAAAAATTTTCACCAATCCCACTTGGACAGAGGGCTAATATCCAAAATATATAAAGAACTCAAGAAAGCAGACATCAAAAACACAAAAAATCTAATTGAAATATGGGAGTGCAGATCTAAACAGAGAATTCTCAACAGAGAAATCTCAAATGGCTGAGAAACACTTAAAGAAATGTTCAACATCTTTAGCCATTAGGGAAATACAAATCAAATTACTTTGAGATTGTTTGACCACACTGTGAACCCTGAGATTGTGTTAATTAAATAAAATCTGCCTTAGATCAAGATATGGAGCCAGCAACTAGTTGACAGGAAGTAGAAGGGGGGACTTTGGGTTTGGTAGGCACTTTTGGTTTGTAATGGCTGAAAAGGAGCTCTTTTTTGGAGATACAGGCTAAGGAAGAAGGTCATCTAGTTGCTCTTCAACTTCTCTGAGCTAGCAGGTTTTCACTCCAGACCCTGACCCCCAAGTCTTTATTGATAAAATTGTAAGATATAAGTTTAGATTAAAAACAATTGGCCGGGCGGTGGTGGCGCACGCCTTTAATCCCAGCACTCGGGAGGCAGAGCCAGGCGGATCTCTGTGAGTTCGAGGCCAGCCTGGGCTACTAAGTGAGTTCCAGGAAAGGCGCAAAGCTACACAGAGAAACCCTGTCTCGAAAAAAAAAAAAAAAATTGGTGCTCCAACATATGGCATGACCACACAAACTAAGTGGCTGCTACTGCTACTACCACCACCATTGCTGCTGACAAACTGAAAAGTCAGCAGACTTGGTGAGACACCTGAAAAGTCCTTAAGATCAGAGTTAAGTAATATTAATAAGAAAAATCTTTCCAACATTAAGGATGGGAAATATTATAGTGCAGGGTGCTAGGATCCTGTACAGTGCTACTATGGATGGCTTGAGAATTGAAGCAGTAAATGCAGGGGATAAATGACTCAGCTGGGATTGACATAATGACAATTGTGAGGCAGGTAAGGCTGAAAGAAAGCACTGGGCCATGCCTTAAGCAAAAAAAAAAAAAAAGAGCTGTGATATGTGCAGAGAGCACTCTGGCCAGAGGAAACCTGACCCATAAGCTCCAAACCAAAAGATGATGACATGCAGCCTGGAGCCAACCAAGAAACACTACAGTAGCTAGGAGCAGAGCCCGCCAAAAATCCCCATATATAAACCTCAGCCCTTTGTTTACTAAATGAGAGATTGCTTGCAAACCTCCTAGAGTCTGTGCTGTTGATTCTGTGTCTGATCACCCCCTTTTCCCCAAAATCAGAGACAGAGAGACCCCAGCTGCAGAGCCAACAACATCAATTGTAATTATTATCAGTCAGGTAATTCATATTTCATCCTTAATAACTACAGTACTTTCTTGTGCCAAATATAAAAAGTCATCTGATAATTGTGCCAAATATGAAATGTTGGTTGATAAGATACAAGCCTTAGAAAGACTTATTAATGAAAATAAGAAAAATACTCAGACACAGACAGAGGAATTTAGACAAGAACCTATTGTGTCACCACATGGTGAAACTGAAGAGGGGCAGCCCAAGATTATTAGAAAACCAAACATAGTTTATCCAGTTACTATACAAGAACCACCAGGAGATGATAGAAACCCCCAAGGTTATCAAGAAGTTAAATGGAATCCTATTGAATATTATATTTGAGGAGATTTAAGGAAACAATCATTTTATATGGAATGCTTTCATCCTATGTGAGGCAGATGTTAAATTCATGGGCAACTCAGAACAGAATTATCCTCCCAAACTGGAAAGATTTAGCCACAGCAATATTGGAAACTGTTCCTCTGTTACAATGGTGGAAAGAGGAAGCCAGGGTCATAGAATAATGAAATCAGGATAGAGGGATTGCTATTTCCCAAGACCAGTTTCTTAGTGAAGGCCAATATGCTAACTTGCAAAAACAGTTCGAATTTGAGGATCACACCTTGGCCCTATGTCATTTAGCAGCTTTCAATGCTTGGGATAAGGTTGAAGAATTAGGAAAGGGGTCTGAGTCATTTACTAAAATTATACAAGGCTCAAAAGAAGCATTCACTGATTTTTTTTACAAAGATTGACCTCAGTTGTAAATACAATAGTATCAGATCCAAAATTCAGACAAATATTAATTGAATCTTTGACTTTTGAAAATGCTAATTCAGAATGCAAAAGAGAGATTAGGTCTTTAAAGGCAGGATCAGCACCAATAGATGAATGGATTATGAATATGGCTAATGTTGGATCTCACACTTATGATGCTACTTTGATAGAAATCATTTTGAAAAATTTTAAGAAAAATCAAAATGTCAGATGTTTTAATTGTGGTAAGCAAAGTCATCTGAAAAGAGATTGTAGGCAAGGCATTCCGAGTGATGTTTTTTCTAGAGATAATCCAAATAAATGTCAAAATATATATTTTTATTAAAAAATAGTACTTTTACTGCTGCCAAAAAACATTTTACCTTAGCAAAGGTATAACTTGCCATAAAAGGAACTCCTCAAATTTAGGGTTGGGGCACTGTTTCATTTAGTCCTTCCAGAAGAATAAAAGTACCCATCCAACTGGATAAGTGAGACATCTAAGGAAGAAGGATGAATCAAGAGAAAATGTCTCAAGAAAAATAAATTGGCCTAATGATATCATCCATCTCCAACAGGGTAGAATTTCATAAATCTTCCCAAATGCTTGTTGCTATTCTATACAAACATAAAAGGCAAATAGTCTTTTTGTGGTTCACATTCAATTAAAAATCAAAGCTGGCTTTGGAATTGGAGTGTGGCTCTCACCTTCTCTAAACACATGCATGCTTGTTAAAGGAAAACCCAAAATCTCTGTCTCATGTCAGAAGAGCCACCTGGTATGGGAACAGAAGAAACAAAAAATAGGGGACTATTCTATTGCCACTAATCTCGTAATCCTTTGGTTTTATTTTGACTCTTTAAAACTTTTCCTAAGGTATGAATATTATATCAAAATCTATAAGATTATTATGTGTATGTAAACTTTCTGCTGTGATATTAGTGGTCATATAGAGTGCTAATTTTAGAAATAAGCTTCGTTTAGCTTCCTGCATGTTTTTTCAAGTTCAAATTTGAAACAGATTACTAGGAACTAAGTTTGTGTACCATAGATATATTTAACAGATTGAGGTCCTTTAACTGCTCTGAAATCTGCTGCATATGACATTTAAAATGTTTAAGTTTTCTGCCGTGAACCATGACCATTCCTAGAAGTGACCTTTGAGCTCTCAAAGAAGATGATGGGGCCCTGCAACAATAAATCCACCTGGATTATGGTAGCTCCACTAAGCTGACAAACACTAACTAAAGATCAGCTTCAGACTACAAGCTGTTCAGGACAACTTCAAAGTGGCTAGCTAAGATGGTCCAGCCTCACATACTACTCTATCCAGGACTTCAGATAAGCCCTGCACTTTCCCATCACACAGAGACTGAACAACAAATGATATAGCTATCTCTACCAGGACTTGACCATTATCCCAATTTTCTCAGGATCCCCTAAAGAGGCCATTGCCCCCAAACAACAGGAAGTAATTTTAAGAGCATGACACCCACATTCCTGAGAGGTGGAGTGGGTGGCTTTTGGTCATTCAGTGAGTTATAGATGTTTGTCATCATTTAGGGGAGTTGATTGTAAGTTGCTATTGGTCATGGTCAGGGAGAAAGCTGAACAAAGGAGGTTGAATTAAGGGATTTCTTCCTTTCTTTTTCTTTCCTCTATCCTTCTTTCTTTCCCATCTAGTGAATAAAAGAGGGGGATATAGGAATGATAGGATAAAAGGAAAAGAAGGTGCCTGTCAAACTTTGCCAAGACAAAGTAGGATAGTCCTTCAAAATCCCTGCATCACAGAAAAGTCTTTCAGATATCTGGGCCTGTAGGCGAAAGATGGATGCTCCAGCATTGCAGAGGAACCTTGGGTGACTGCCCAGGCAGCCAGCTATCACTCTCATTTCTATAGTTTTGGAAGTTGCTTGTTCTGCACTTCCTGTTTACTCAAGTAATATTTTATGCTTCTCAGGTCTTTGATGGGGTTAAAGACTAAATGGTTATAGTTTTACAGTTTTCCTTGTTACCAAGTGCACAGACAATAAAAATAAATAAGTTTTTTTTAAAGTACAGAATATCTAGTTAAATTAGAACTCAGATAAGGAAATAAACCATTTTTATTCATTTAATACATCATTGTCATCAACATCATCACATCATCATTGGGTCTTTTGAGACAGGAGCTCACAATGTGGCCCATGCTAGCCTCCAACTTGCAGTCCTCCTACCTCACACTCCCACGTTCTGAGATTGCAAGTGTGCAGCATCACACACAGTTTGTTAAAAATATAATTTATCCCAACTCGATAAAATGTCCAGTTCCCTCCTCTCATTCTTTCTATTTCATCAGCAACTACAACACAAAAAATAGCTACTTTAAAGGAGAAACATGTGATACTTAATCCCAGAGTAGCCTATTTATTATAATAGGACCTCACTGGCCTTTCATGTCCATTAATGTCTGTTCTATGAAATTGGGACCCTCAGCGTTTAGCACATATGTCTTTACAATCGAGACATATTCTTGATGAATTGTCCTCTTTATGGTGACCTTTAAAAATCTCTTCTATTTTGGGCTTGAAATCTACTTTCTCTTACTTCAGAACAGCTATGCCAGCTTATTGTGGGTTTTTGTTCACCTGATAGATTGTTTTCTATTCCTTAGTTCTCAGTCTGTGGTGCCTTTATCAGAGAATTGTGTTCCTTGAAGAAAGCAGGTAGTTGGATCCAGTTTCTTACCCAGAGAGCCATTCTGCATCTCTGTTGGTGAGCAGGGGTAATGGTGGACTCCGTTCTAGTTCTGTGCTCAGTTTTTCACCTCACAAAACTTCTTCTTCCCTGTGTTTTCATGATTCAGATTTTCTTCCTCCTCTATGTATAATATTCTGTTAAGTATCTTCTGCAGTGTGAGTGTGGTGATGTTTGTCTTGAAATGTCCTTATTCTCCATCAGGATTTTTGTGTGTCTATGTGTGTGGTGTACATGAATGTATACATGTGTGTTCTCATGTGTGTGGGGCATCACGCTCCACTATATTCATTGAGGCAAGTCCTCTCTATTAAACTCAGGGCTCATCAATACACGTAGTGTAGCTAGCCAATTTGTTCTGCGGACACCCTTCCAAGTGTTGCGATTACAGTGCCCACTCAGAATTTATGTGAGTTCTGTAGATCCCAACCCAAGTTTTCACATGTGTATGGCAAGAGCATTATTACTGAGCCATCTTCTCAGCTATCCTCATCAATTTTAAAATAGATCTTTGCTGGATGTAGCAATCTTGGTGGCAGTTACTTTCAGGACTTTGTTGCTCCATGCTTTCTTGACTTGTGGGGGGAGGGAGGAGGGAGTAGTGTGATGTTTCTACCTGTGGGTTGGTTGCTATTTTTCCCTATTACTTTTGGTAGTGTTTCTTTACTTTGTATTTTTTGACATTTTGATACATCTGCAATGTATCACAGTGAATGTTTTCTCTGGCCACTTCTATTTGAGGTTCCAAATGTCTCATATGTTTGAATGTGTATTCTTTCTCTAGATTGAGAGTTTTTTCTACTATAATCTCATGGATAGATTCTCTATGACTTTATTGCATATCTCAGCTCCTTCTAGCCTATGGAATCTTAAATTTGGTCATGTGGTTGTATCCCAGAGTTCTTGGGCATTGTGGGCATAATCTTTTTTTTTAATCCTTATTGATGTTTGAACTCACATGAAGCCCATCTCACATTCCTGATATTTTTTCTTCAGCTTAGTGGAATCCATTGGAGATTATTTCTACTGTGTTGTTTTGGGTTTTTTTTTATCTGTAGCTCAAAAAATGCACATTTTAAAAAACTTGGTAAAATGTTTCATAGTATGATTCTTTTGCTGAATCAAAAATTTTTATTTATGAATTTACTAGCAAAGTTAGGATTCCTCTTATTTCAATATTCAGCAGTAAAATAGAGTTTTTGCAAGTTCTGACCCTGTGCAGGGTGGGAGCAGGTGAGAATAAGGGAAAGTCAGAGATGCCAATATTTCTCTATTGTCTAACATACCTAACTAGGTTTATGCAGGGATATGTGAATAAAATGCATGTTTATGTGTGCACATCTTTCTTATTTACATGTTTTCCTCTTTTGGGTGGGTGGTTGTTTGTCTATTGTTTTTATTTTTGTTTTTTGGGACAGGGTCTCACTGCGTAGCTCTGACTATCTTGGAACTCACTATTGTAGACCAGTCTGGCCTTGAACTCACAAAGACCTGCCTGCCTCTGCTTCCCAAGCACTGGGATTAAAGGTATGCTCCTTTAAGCTAATGAAACACTGGCTTTCTATCTTAACCTTTCTGTGATTTGTTTGTTTGTTTTGTTGGTTGGTTGGTTGGTTGGTTGGTTGGTTGGTTGGCTGGCTGATTGGTTTGGGTTTGGGTTTGGGTTTGGGTTTGGGTTTGAGTTTGGGTTTGGGTTTGGGTTTTTCAAGACAGGATTTCTCTATGTAACAGCCTTGGCTGTCCTGGAACTCGATCAACAGACCAGCCTGGCCTCAAACTCACAGAGATTCTCCTGCCTCCACCTGCTGAGTGCTGGGACTAAAGGCCTGTGCCACCACTGCCTTTTTGTGAGTTTTGAGCAGTTACAGTCACCTTACAAGTCCAGAGAAGATAATAAATTGAGAGATCAACTCAATAATTCAGCCTAATAAAAACATATGTAATAATGCAAGTACTAAATAAATATCCATGAGTCCATACTGATCTAAATAAATGAATGTATAAAAAACAGAGATAATAGACTGATTTCCCATGCAGAAGAATCCAAATAGTTTATGCAGGCATTCCATCCTCAAGAAGGGCAAACATAACTGTACAATGCTTATGTGTGGAATGCAGTAACTTCCTCCCCAGCAGCACAGTGTGAAACAGGAAAAGCATATAACTTTATAGCATTGATTCTGGTTCATTCATCATGACAAACATTGATGTGTTAAAAGAAAAAAACTAAGTACAAAGTGCATGCCTTGTATGATCTTCATTTATTTTATTATTGAAGGTCTGTTCTAAAAACTTTATTCATCCTAGAGTGTGTGCTCCTGTTGTTTATTTCTTTTCTCTCATTCCATTGGCCATGTACTTACCATCTTCACACTACATCAGCTGCTTCTGGATCATTCTGGGGCAAAAGTAGCATGCAAGGCTTGGAGTAAAGGAAAAGAACAGATGTAAATAGCACACTGGAATAATGTGGCCAAGGTTATAAAAGTCCAAATTTCTGTGCAAACATACAGGGGAAGAGGGAAGTCCATGCCGTAAAGTTCAGACAGGAGCTCACAAAGGAAGCGTCCACACTTCCACTGCATCTAGAGTAACTGGCATGATTTCTGAAAGTCAAGTTGGACATCTGAACATCATCTGACTTAAGAAAAAACTGAAGAAATGAAGCTGAAAAATAAGAATAAGGACTTTGAACTGAGAGATGTAGAACTTCTTTTGAATCTTCACAGGTAGCAAATCTGTGTGCCACTGCACCAAAGAGCAAAATGAACCAGAGACTAGTTCCAGAATACAGATGGGTATTCCACAAGAGAAAGACATTTTTAACAACTTAGGCTCCACTGTATTTTGCTCAGGGGAGGAGGGATAGAAAACTCTCTCCTTGAGTCACATTGGTTTCCAGAAGACCAATGAGAAATATAGGAAATCCATATCAAATCAGAGATCTCACTTCATCCTCACTCTTCACAAACATAATAAGTAATCATATTCAATGCTTTTAAGATTTATTTTTTAATTGTGTGTATGGGGGGAGGGAGGGATGGAGAGAGGAAGGGGAGGAGGGAGAGTGTGCAAGTGCCCAAGGGATCCAAGAGAGGGTGTCAGATCCCATGAAGCTGGAGTTACAAGCAGTTATGAGCACTGAGAACTGAATTTGGGTCCTCTGTATGAGTAGTAAATGCTCTTAAGGGCTGAGCCATCTCTCCAGCCCATAGAATATTAAATATTTTTAATGAATACCTTATATCATAGTCTATAAAAGCAACATAGGCTATGTTTCTTTCCAATGAGCAAGTAAAACACATGGAAGAGAAGTGCAGTCAGAAGTTGTTCAGATCAACATCAATCAGTTGTGAAATCTTATAAAAGAATAATAAATATAAAACACAAGTTGAATGAATAACAACATAGCATCCTCCTGCTTTGATGACAAACTCATAACAGTGTGTCATATAGTGACATGAGAGCCTGGAGAGCAAGCCTGTCAGCACAATTTAATGCCCATGGAAGCCAGCACATTCCAAAGGCATGTATTAGGGAACAATAGCTCATGGGCATACAGTTAAGTACAATTGACAGGTATATTTAATAAAAATGACAAAGTCATTATATTGAGACAAAATATACTGCATCTTACCCAGTCTGTCACAGGGAGGTTGTAATATATTCTCAGCACAGGCCTTGACACCATTCCTTGCACAACAGGTACTAACTCATTTTCCAATGAATTAATGCAGAGTCCCTCTTACCAAAAAAAAAAAAGTATAAATCAACTGGCTTCCATAACTAAGTTATTCATCTCCTTCCTTTTCAATAACAAGAAATAAGAGCTGAACATCTTTAAGTATGAGAAGAGTTCCACCGAGCAGTTTCAATGAGCACACAAGCACAAATAGGGTCAGGATTTGTTAGCAAACAAGACTTAATTGTTCAGTAGATGTCTAAGGAGGCCAACTTAATTCTAAGGCTGCCAATGTTTATGTACATGGAAGGAGACTAGTTTACTTAACACCATAGCTTATCAACCTGTAGTGCCCCAATACACCCATCAAGGACAATTTATCAGTGACTGCTGTGTATTGTGTCACAGCTTGAGGAGAGAAGTGACATCTAGTGAGCAGAGGCCAGGATCCTATAAACATCCTGCATGGCATGGAACACTCTACCTCACCCTACCCCAAGCATTCCAACCCAAAATATCAATGGTACTGAGGCAGGGAAGCCTCTTTATAGGGAATCTCTTGCTTGTATCTTTTTTGTTACGTTTATTTATTAGTGGGGGCGGGGAGAGTGTGCATGCAATGCCTGGGCCATTACACACCTGGCCATACATGTGGAGATCAAAAGACAACCACAGGAGTTAGTTCTCTCCTTCTGCCCTATAAGTTCCAGGAATGACATTCAAGCATCAAGCTTGGCAGCAGGCATATGAGTCACCTCTCTTCTCTGTCCCCCTCTGGCTTATATTTCATTACAATTTTTGGAAATGAAAGAATGATGCATTTTCACTGAACACCTGCTGTCAGTTGGTGTACTAAGCAACTGCTGTGGTGTCTTAGTTCTTCCCTCGTGCCTCAGATTCCGCTCTTCCATGTAGCATTTTATTTCTTTCAGCCACAGACTCATCTCTCCTCCAGGAAAGAGCCCATCCATGCACTCTAATATGTTTCGATGAGCACCCTCATCCACTCTTGCCTGACCATCAGAATCTCCACCTGCCTCATCCTGGACCCATGGGCATGATCATTTGGGCCACTTGGGGTGGGAAAATATCTATAATCCTATGCCAAAATGTTCCTGATATATCTTACTAACACTAGGAAGTTACAAATCAGTTCTACATGGGGAGAAAAGTGATGATTTTACAAAGAATAAGTGTCTTCATCTATGTTCTGTTGCTGTAACAGAAGGCCTGCAACTGTATAATTTATAAAGGAAAGTCTATGTAGTTTACATTTCTAAAGGTTGGAAGTCCAAGACAGGGCAGCCACCATCTGACAAGGCTCTCATTCTAGGTCATAAGATGACAGAAAATCAGAGCATACAAGCACACATGAAAGAGACAGAGCACACAGCATAACCTCATTTTGCAATAACCCACTCTTACAGCAACCAAGCCAGCCCCATGTGAATTAATCCACACAAAGGAGAGCTGCAATAATCTCTATTCCAAACATCTCTGATGGCTCCCATCTCTCAATACCAAAATGAGGACAGTCAACTCTCAACATGAGTTTTGGATAGTAGAGACCATGCCCAAGCCATGAGAGTAAGAATGGAGAGTTCAGACTCTCATGAGTCAAACATCTCTCACCAATACTAGCTAATAAACAACCCCAGGGAGAAATACCTCTCTTCCCCTCAGCAATATCAAAACCTGACTTTTTAAAGTTAAAAGAGATGAAGTAATATATCCCTGGGCTCATCCTAAGGAATTCATTAAAACAATTATTCATCGCTGTAGTTCATTATCAACATACTAACTTAAATAAGGAAATTTCCCTTGTTTCTAATTTAATAAAATTACAATTAGAAAAACCTGACATATGAAAGCATCGTTAGAGCTGTGTAAATCAAATCACTCTTGGTACAAATAAACTAACTTCATTGTAGGGAACAGTGTCCTTTCAGTAAATAAAACAGGTTCCCTCATTTGTTGTGACATTTTCATTTAAATTTTTAGCCAATGTTCAACCAAATCCCTAATTTTCACTCTTCAGTATTATTCAACTCAATCAGAATTGTATCACTGAGCACAATGTTTTTCGTTTTTTGGTTGTTTTGTTGTTGTTGTTTTGTTTTGTTTTGTTTTGTTTATTTTTCTGACACAGGGTTTCTCTATGTAGCTTTGGTGCTTGTCCTGGATCTCACTCTGTAGACCAGGCTGGCCTTGAACTCAGAGATCCACCTGGCTCTGCCTACCAAGTGCTGGGATTAAAGGTGTGCGCTGCCGCCGCCACCGCCACCACCACCACCCCCTGGCTGAGTACAATGTTTTAATGTTTGTTTTAATAGATCAATAATAATAAGACAAAGTTATAATGACTACAATTTTTTGCTGTGTGGTCCTGGCTGTCCTGGAACTCACTATTTAGACCAAGCTGGCCTTGAACCTTCAGTAATCCTCCTGCCTCTGCCTCCCAAGTCCTAGAATTATAGGCATGAATCATTATACCCAGCCTAAGAGTGTATATAATTTTTAAAAATACAAAATTATTTGAAAATAAAAGGAAGATCAGAGTGAGTTAAAGATTGTAGATGTTTCCAATTCCTAACAAGTTTCCAAGCATTTCTCAGTTTTAATTTTTTTTACATTCATTTATTTGCTTGTGTGTATGCATCTGTGTGGGCATGTGTATGTCATGAAACATGTGTAGGTTAGAGAACAACTTATAGGAGTCTATTCTCTCTACCATGTGGATCCCAGGGATCAAACTCCGGCCATCAGACTTGGCTGCAAGTATCTTTACTTGCTGAGTTATCTCACTGGCTCACTCTTCTCAGTTATAGAATTCATTCACTTGTACATAGGTAACAAAATTTGAGACTTTGGCATTCTCATTATAATAAAAATGAACTTTACTCAGGAGTAATCTAATGAAAGATAAGATATATATGGCCTTGGAGAGTGAGCAGCCTACAGGCTTCAAACATTCTGCAGGTCAAGAATCCATAATCCTTTGACTGCCTATGTCAAAGAAGGTACCCTCTAGTCACATAGTGAGTCATAGATGTGGAGCCCAGGTAGGAACACCATGTGTTAAATAAGGACGATATCTCGTTTATTTTATACCCCCTGCACTATGCACCCAGATCAGAAACAGAAGTTCCTAAATAGTTACGATACATTGCAAAAACAAATTATTGAAAGCCTAAGAAATTATTTGTGTATCCATTTATTTTTCCTCAAATTTCTAATTCCTCAAGTTTATGGCTAGCTTCCATTGTATTTTTTAATTCGTTTGAATTTCAGACCAAAACTAATCTTTAAATAAAAGACTTTCCTTAATAAGAACAACCTCTTGCATCAGAGCTGAAACCTGAGCCAGCTTACCTACATCAATGTTTGTGAGTTCTGGCCAGAGCAAACAGTAAGAAGCTCACTTTTGAAACCTGAGTTTAAATTATTTCTAAAGTGTTCCTATACACTCTTCTTCCAGATTTAACTCTAGAAGAACTTAATTGCATTTAACACAGCTGCACAATTATCTCCTTCAAGAAGACAGCAGAGATTGCTGCATCTCCTCCCACCCCCACTCTTCCCTCCAGCTGTCAAGAGATGCTGAAAGTTTTAAGTGGGAACCAGAAAGGAGCAGATGGACTGGGGATGCTACCAATTCAGATGAGACACAATAGTTAGCAGTCATTTGATATTTCCTCCAAATCAACTTGTGTTCATCATTTGCATAGCTATAATAAAGATCTCAGGTTGGGTGACATTTATGCCTTATGGGCAGGTTGAGTTCCACCACTGGTGGAAGCATCTTCAGAACCGTGCACAGAAATGGGGTGAGATTTTTCTAAGCCTAAACTTGGAACTTGTGGTTTGGAAGAAATCGAGTATCAGGGCTGGGGAGATGGCTCAGTGGACAAAGTGACCACTCCGCAAGTATGAGTACCTGAATTTGGATCCCCAGACCCACACAAAAGCTGAGCAAGCATAGTGACTGACTGTAACCTCAGTGCCTGAGATGCAAGGACAGCAAACCCCTGAAACAAGCTGACAAACTAGAAGAGCCAAGTCACTGGGCTCAGTGACAGACCTGCCTTAGTAAGTAAAGAGGACAGCAATTTGAGAAAGACATTAACATCAACTTCTGGCCTCCACACATGTACTCACACACATGCAAACACAGAGAGAGAGAGAGAGAGAGAGAGAGAGAGAGAGAGAGAGAGAGAGAAAGGGAGAAAGGGAAAATTAACAAAGGAATAAAAGAAAAAGTTGAATATCAGTGTAAAAACATATTATCTCCTCTGAGCCATCTCAAGTGTATAAATGTACTGATATAATTATAAATCTATTACTCTTGGCCAAAATTACAAGTGTTCCTGAATCACAGAACCCCCATCCAGTGTATTTTCTGTCACCTGGAAGAGTCAGTGGTCTACTTCACATGATTGCATATTGCCCAAAAGAGTTCCTAACAATGCTGGTTGTTGACACATGACTTCAAATAAATATCCAAAAAATAAATCACAAACTGAACTAGTTACCAAGAATATAATTTCCTGTGTGGCATAAACATTAACATTTAGGGTTAAAACTATTATACACACTTTTCAACATATTCAGTAAAATTAAATACTGTTTGGAATCCATATCTACCTTAATCCACTGAGGGGGGAATTAGAAAGCTCTTTAACAATTAGGACACCAATTCTAGTCATCTCAAGTTGTGTTTCTATTTTATTACCTACATGTCATTTAATGCTAACATAATTAACTTTATGCAGGTTGGGGATTTAGCTCAGTGGTAGAGCACTTGCCCAGCAAGTGCAAGGCCCTAGGTTCGGTCCTCAGCTCTGAAAAAAAAAAAATTAACTTTATGCTTGAAAGCCTTTTAGTTATACTCTTAGTATGCATTTCTAAAATAAAACATAAGGTATATGTAAGTTGAAACTTATTAATCTTATTTTCTGTAACCATGAGTTCTCAGTGTTGAAATTTGTATTTCTGAATTGCATTACAATTACAAAGACTGTTAGGCCATACTCGATTGGTCTCAACAATGAAAACACTCTCTACACTGTGATAAAGTGTCCACTGGGGATGCATCTCACTAAGGGTAAGTGCACCAAAGGAGCTGATAAGTCACCCCTAGCAGCCAGAAAGATCTTGTAGATTGGGTCAATTCCACACTAGAAGACTCTAGATGTACAAGAGGCATATCTTTCTCCTAAAAGGAAGGAAGGTGAAAAGTAATTATGAAAGTGGAGAACCTCCAAGCAGAACTACCTTCTCTCTCTTTTGTTAAAGATTTATTTATATTATTGTTAATTATGCATATGTGTGGGAGTATGTGAATATGTGAGTTCAGGGGCCAATGGATGCCAGAGGCATCAGATCTGCTGGAGCTGAAGTTACAAGCAGTTTAAGCTACCTGTGTGGGTACTGGGAACTGAACTTGGTTCCTCTGCAAGTGCAATATTAGCTCTTAACTGCTGAGGCATCTCTGGTCCAGAACTACCTTCTCTTACAGATAAATATCAAGAGTTATCCATTTAAAAACCTACAGAGATTGATTTCTGTGGTGACTGTTCTTGGTTGTCAACTTGACTACATCTGGAATTAACTAAACCCCAAGTGGTTGGATATACGTCTGAGGGATTTTTCTTAATTAAATCGTTTGCAATGCAAAGACTCACCCTAAATCTGGATTTTTTAAGGTGGGAAGACCAACCTTAAATTTGGACCAGACCTTGGCAACCTATATAAAGAACGTAGAAGGATGAAGTTTGTTCTTGGCCTATTTTCCCTCACTCTCACTGGCATTAAAAACTACTTCTTCAGGATTCTGGTGCACACTGAAGACCAGCTGTGACATTCAGCCTTGTGGACTGAATAGGTACTGGATTCTTGGATTTCTTGCTGTTAAACTGGTAGGACCATAACTTATAAGCCACTTAAATAAATCACATTTATATATAAATATAAATTTATTCTATCAGATGTTTCTTTAGAGAACCCTGACTAATGCAATTTCCTTTAAACTACTTCTATATATCTCATGAAAAGTCTGACGTTCCCAGGCCATACATATCCCAGGTGTAAAACCAGCATATAAACCAGGGACTCTCCAGGGGAAGAACTATGTGAATGTATTCTTATCAAAATGAAAGATCTCACCCAGCCCCAACTCTCTCCTATACCCCCTCACACCTCACAACATGCCCCTTCCCACTCACATGCCCTTTCCTTCTATTGAAAGAGTAGTTTTCTTTCCTAGCATTTACTGGTGATTGCTCCATATGTCAGACAGGCCGTAAACATCTATAGAGAATAATGGACTTCTCATTTGTTCTCTTTTAGTGGTTAACAAAGTTTGCCTGTCTCCAGTTACGTAGATTACACATGTTACTTCATTTTAACTTGGTGAATTCATACAAACAAGTAAGCTTTTAAAAACTATTTGCATACTGGAGATATCACTTAATCAATAAAGTGTTTGCCTTCAGGTATGAGGACCTGAACTGAATCTTCAGAATCCACATAAAAGCTGCTGGGTATGGTGGTACATGCTCAGAATCTCGGTACATAGAAGATAGAGACAGGTGGATTCCTGGGCTTGCTAGCCAATCCTTTAGTACAAGGCCAATGAAAGACCTTGTATAGTGGTATTTTATTTGTACTGAAATGTGATTTTATTTGTATGTTAATAAATAAAGTTGCCTAGGGGTCAGAGCTATTAGCAAGCCATAGCGAAAGCCGGTTGTGGTGGTGCACACCGGTAGGATTTGCTGAAGGAGGTGCATGCCTTTAATCCCAGCACTTGGTAGGCAGAGCTAGGTAGATCTCTGTTCAAGGATACAACCGCATTGGAGACACACGCTCCAATGTGTGTCTGGAGGTCTGTACAGACAAGCAGTGACGAGGCAGTCATGTGGTTGGGTTTACAACCAATGAGAAGGCAGAACAGAGAGTGTATTTAAAGACAAACAGACAGGAAGTGGCTCCTTTTCATAGAGGTCTCCTGGCTGAAGAGGCTGGCTGAAGCAGGCGGGTAAGGCTCTTAGCTCTGACCTCTTGGGCTTTTATCTTTACATTGGCTCTGTGTTTCTTATTTAATAAGACGGTTGGTTACATCTACAACCTTGTCCTTTAAAAAGTGGGGCGGGGGCCGTGGGGAGGGGGGTAAGTGATAATGGTACCTTAAGAAAAATACATCAGGTTATCCTCTGGTCTCCATAGATATGGTGCCTGTTTGTCTCATTAAAATACAAATTCCATGAAAATAAAGAACCTAATTAGCTCACCAGAAGTATCTAGCTGGCCCAATACACTGAGGGTCCTCAGTTCTTCTCCAAAAAGTAAAATATAAGCAATATTCCAAGATGAAATATGTGACAATGTAATAGAAAATCATTAAAAACTTCAAATGCCATGTAAGTGCTCCTGAATGAACTCTACTTTGTTCCCAGCCTCTAACTTTACTTAGCAATTTGATGGAGCATTTTTATGGTCCTTAAATCTTCTGGTCTTGGATGCTAGAGGTGCATCTCAGTTGGTAGAGTGCTTCCCTAAAATGCATGAATCTCTGGTTTTGAAACCAGATATAGCAGCATACTTAAAATCAGGAGTTCAAGGTCACCATTGCTACACAGGAAGAATGAGGCCAGACTAGCACACAAAAGATCCTGTCTTGAAACAAAACAAAATTCTGGTTATTTATTTATTTATTAAATTTACTTATTGTAAGGAGGGTGAGGTGTCCACTGTTTCATGTTACAGATGTGGAGGTCAGAGACATTTTTCAGTAGTTGGTTCTCTCCTTCTATCAACTCAGACCTATTCAGCACTCATGTGGGTTCTGGGAATTAAACTCAGTAATTATACTTGACAGCAAAAGTCTTTATCCACTGAGCAGTCTCCCTGACCCCACTATTCTGGTCTCTTGACCATCAGCTAAAGCCAAAAGGAGGCTCTGGCTGATCAAATTGGTATAAGTTTTTTCTATCACCCTAATAGACTAAGCCTTTTCAGTGGTCTGTTTTGTAATACTTTGTGTTCCAACAAATCAAGCTTGCCTGGAGATCAGAGGGGAGAGCTAGCCACTAGTTAACCATAGAAGCCAGGCAGTGGTGGCACACACCTTTAATCCCAGCACAATCAGGAGGTGGAGATAGGAATATAAAGCAGGTAGAGACAGGATCTTGGCTGCCAGTTCTGTCAGAGGATTCATAGAGGTAAGTTTCTAGTGGCTGCTGCTCTGCTTTTCTGATCTTTCAACTTTCATCTTCAATATCTGGCTCTGGGTTTTTATTGTTAAGACTAATTAGGATCACACTTCAGTGGTCCCAGTGTATTCCATCTCCCTGTGAGACTGGTTAAGATGTAGTATGAAATTTTCATGGTATTGATCTTGCTCCTCTGTTCCCTCTATACTTGGACACTATAGAGTCATTGAGCTCCCATGAGTTGCATCCTAAGATTCCTTCTCTCCAATCCTCTGGTTTTAGATTAGATGTACTGGAATTCCCAAAAATGGATGCTCCCTGATGATGTTAATATTCACTACTTACCTATGATTTTTAAAAATGCCTGACAAAAAGCCACTTAAGGAAGGAAGGATTTATTTGGCTCATAGTTGGAGGGGAAGCTCATCATCATGGAGAAGGCCTGGCAACAAAAACATGAGTCAGCTGGTCACATATGTCCAGGGTCAGGAAGCAGAGAACAGTAATTATCTCCTTTATTCCACCCAGGACCCTAGCCAATGGCATGGTACCACCCACAGTGGAAGGGTCTCCCTACCTCAACCTAATCTAGAAAATCCCTCACAGTTGTGGTCTTGTCTCCTAGATGATTCTAGATCCCAACAAGTTGACAATCAAGATTAATCATCACAATGTCATTGAACTAATTAGGAACAAAATGGATCAAGCAGAGCCCAGATCCTGTTCCAGGTTCCTGCCAGTTTGTTTCCTGTTTCCCATTTCCTGCAGCATTTTCACTTTATATCACATATCCATTATGTTTCACAGAATGCAATTTATTTTTTTCTTTGTTTTTTAATGACAGCGTACAATTTCAGTGTGTCATTCTGGTGACATTTTCTACTAAGTTGTTAAAGCTGGGAGCATAGAGAAGTAAATAGATTCTCTGACTGAGTCCTTTCATCTTTAAGAATGAACATCTGATATTAGATGTTTATGAAATTCAGAAATAAAGTTCTGTTTTATTGTTATTGCTTTGCCGTTTGACAAATCTATAATTAAACATTTACCAGTATGTACAAGTTCACTTGCTCTTGAAGGATTAGAAACACATAAAACTAAACTTAAAAGTATAGTTTTAACACTGGTTGTAAGTGAATTTGACTGCAGTGACATACAAGCCACTGTTTCTGAGAGGCCCTAGCACTTTCCTTCTTGTGTTTTTGGAAAGATCAACTCAGGACTTAAATTTGTAAGCATTCCTTATACTCTGACAAGATTCAGAAGTTGGAAAAGGGGAGAAATTCTTTACAATATTATGAAGTAAAAAGTCAAAACTATTTTTAATTATCCAAAAATATGTCTAGGTACTGGTCAAAGTGATGAGAATAAGTGACTACTAAGTGCTCAGCCATAAATGGCATCTGGATAATCCCCTCCAAGTTTAGAGAACATTCTGGAAAATGGAATAGAAAGACTGTAAGAGTCAGATAAAGTGGAGATGGTGTGAAACACTGTCTTCCAGGTATGATATGGTCATCGTCCTCTTGAACTCACAAAAGCTGTGATTATCTGCACAAAACCTGCATAATATTAGACCCACCAACATCTTGTCATGTTGTCATGAAGCACTGCCCTTGCCCTTCTCTGAGGATTTATAGGTAGGTAATGATTGCTGTGGGATGTTTCTTCAGTGATATAGCTACTAATGCACAGTGCTCATACTCCTGTAAACAAACTATTACCCATTCTACTGTCAGCAACATGAAAGTAGAAGGACTGTGTGGAAAAGGAAGAGGATCAGTGGGGATGGAAATGAGAGGATAATAGATGAATATGATCAAAATACATCATATACATACATGGAAATGTCATAATGAGACCTATTGTGTAAAATTAGCATATGGAAATACAATAATTAAAAATAAAATAAATTAGCAAAGCAAAATATGTTTAAGTAAAATGCAAATAAAATATGTGTAAGTTCGCTGCATCCATGACGATGAAGCCAGAAAGTGACAAGCATGGTAAGTTGCATAGATTATACTAATTAGTGACTAAGTCTGAGTTACCAATAATGCATTGGTGTCACATTAAGGGAAGAAATCAAAGCACTTCCCCTTGGAGTCATTTAACCAAGAGCAAACTCAGGTTTAAATTCTCTATTTCATGTTCCCTGTAGCTCCCATCCTCTGAATCTGTGCCTGTGTGAAGGCTGTCTTATGGATTTATCACTGTATGTGTTTCTGTGCCTGTGTATGACTGTGTCTGTGTGTCTATATGTGCTATATGTGTATCCGTGTATGTGAGCTGTGTCTGTCTGATTGTGCCTGTATATTTTGTCCCTAACAAAGGGTTTTACTCTGCATTTATTGAACAACACAGAAAGCATTAAATGGAAAAGGAACGAGATACTTTACAGAAACCTTCAGTGGAGTTTTACAAGGGATTATTTCACTGAATCCAACTAATCCAGATAACAAACATCATTGTTTATCAACCAATAGCCACCATACCTACCTGAAGGAGGCTACAGAGGACAATGATAGACAGGTTGTCACCAGGTCCTCTGACACACTAAAGTTAAGACTGACATGGACCCTATGACTATGATTATGCTATTTGTTCCTTTGTTTCCCTTTGGAAAGGCCCATAACCCCATACTATATGGGATTAGAATTAATCAAACAATAAACTTCACTTCCAATCCTGACAACTGTAAATGATCACCCTGAAGAACCTCCAAGGAAAGGTGCCTGCTTAATGTCATCAAGATACCCTTAGATAGTTCCCCTATGCAGATTCCTATTTTTCAGGCCCTAGAGACTACCTGGCCTGTTTGCACTAATGGTTTAACCAAGTGTGCATCTTCTGAATCGTTTTCACTGGAGGAGACCCTACTCTTCTGCATCCTCATGTATGTCATACCACAGGTGTTCATCTATAATGGAGAAAGGGGCAGGGCCCACCCAAATCTAGATTCTGGGTGTTCCCATTCTCATTCTCCTGTTGGTGGGAGCAGGCATTATAGGCTACCCTGCAGTTAGAACTTCAGCCCTAGTTATAGGGAATAAAAGCTTTAAGGAACTCAGTGCTCAAGTAGACACAGACCTAGGCCACCTGGAAAATTCTGTTCCCCCTATGGAAGCCCAAGTGGACTCCTTAACAGAGATTGTTCTTCAGAATCATAGAGGATGGGACCTCCTCTTCCTAAAACAAGAAGGTCTCTATATAACACTGGGAGACACTTGTTGCTTCTATGCCAACCAGTCAAGGGTAACTAGAAAATATTTAACCATTGTCAGAAATAAACTTAAGGAAAGAAAAAAAGAGATGCCAGGAATCAATTAGTATCAGTCCTTGTTCTCCTGGTCCCCCTAGTTAACGACTCTACTTACTGCCATTTCTGAACCATTAATCCTTTTGCTCCTACATCTTATTATAGGACCCTGCTTGCTCAACAGCCCACTTATCTATGTAAAACAGAGAGTACATTCTGTTAAACTAACTAGGTGTTAAGGAAGTGTTACAATCCCCTGCCCCAAGATGAGTTTACAATTTGACTCATGCCCACAGAACCTGTGGGAATGTAACAGGCTCTCAGACTTTACTTTATAGAAGCATCATTCAGGCCTTGAGACTCAGCAGCAATGCCTGCCAAAATGGGAACAAAGGCTAAGTCACAGGTTCCAGGGTATGGCTGGGAAAGTCTCAGAGTTAAAAGTCCCTAGCTGTACTAACCTTGATTTTTCACTTCTTGCTAGCTGTTTTTGCTAGTTATAGTGTGTCAATCAGGATGTGGATTTTTGTATAAAAAGTCAAGAGCTGTAAGGCTCAGGCTGCATGATTTGGGCTAGTTCCCCATGCAGCTAGCAGTTGGCAAATAAAGACCTTCTTTTCAGCTTTAAGAGTGTCCAGGTGGGAGATATTGAGACCATGATTTGAAAAAGCACAGGGACAAATAGCCAAACTAGTGGAAATGCATGAACTGTGAACCAATAGCTGAGGAGCCCCCATGGAACTGGATCAGGCCCTCTGGGTAAGTGAGACAGTTGATTGTAGCTGGAGTTTTCTCTCCGGGTCCTGGCAGTCCAGCAGCCCACTTATAAAATAAACACAGACGCTTATATTATTTAAACTGTTTGGCCTAATGGCTCAGGCTTCTAGCTCTCTAGTTCTTACATCTTAAATTAATCCATTTCTATAAATCTATACCTTGCCACGTGTCTCATGGCTTACCGGCATCTTCACATGCTGCTTGTCATGGTGGCAGCTGGCAGTGTCTCCCTCTGCCTTCCTGTTCTCTCAATACTCCTCTCTGTTAGTCCCGCCTATACTTCCTGCCTGGCTACTGGCCAATCAGTGTTTTATTTATTGACCAATCAGAGCAACACATTTGACATACAGACCATCCCACAGCACAGTGGGACCAGGACCTGTCCTTAGTGCCTGAGCTGGCTTTTTGGAACCTAGGGCCTATGCTGGGACACTTTGCTCAGCCTAGGTGAAGGGAGGAGGGGACTGGACCTGCCTCAACTGAATCTACCAGGCTGAGCTGAATCCCCAGGGGAGACCTTGTCTTGGAGGAGGTGGAAATGGGGGGTGCATTGGGGGAGGGTGGGGTGGGAGGTGGGAGGAGGGAGGACAGGGGAATCGTGGCTGATATGTAAAATTAAATTAATTATAAAATTTTTTTAAAAAAAGAGTGTCCATGTGGTGATCTGAGAGGCTTATCTCACAACACTTTCAACCTTTATTGAAGATTTTAAGAAGTTGGTTTCAACTTCTGTATTTGCTACTTTCAGCAAATAATACACATGCATTGTTCTGGGTCAGGGCGTAAAAGAATACATAATTTAAGATTGCAGCTATAATTAGCTTAGTTTGTAAAAGTTGGTTACATGGGAAATCCAAGGCAAATAAAGTTGATTGTTACTTTGTTCTCACAGGCAAATTAAACAGTTTAAGTACACAACAGTCTTAAGTGACCTCAAGATGTATTATTAACTCCAGCTGTGAGGTCCAGCTAAAGTTTGAGACTCTTAGAATGTAAGAGATATTTTTATAATATTGCAAATACAGAGTAAGTGCTGCTGGAGGGTGACTGACTTCCACATGAGCATGTTTCCTCTCCAGTGAGCTACAGTCTCTGTCTTTGTAATACAGACAGTGTGTATTCCTTTAAGAGAATTTCTGGGTTTTATTTTCCTATAGCTGGATAATTTCCCTTTGCCTTTTGTGTTTGGAGTTTAAATTGTTTTAAAGTGATTGAACAGGCATGAGTCCCTTGTAATTTTTCAACCCATAGACTATGAGGAAATACTCGTAGAACACATATATACCAGAGAATAGCTTTCAGAACATAGAATTCTTATGAAAAAAAGCATAAAAAGATAAATCAATAGAATTAAATGGTGTTGGACCTTTTTCGTCTGGACCACCGACTCCCCATTAATGACATGGAGAGTTGTTATTGATTATAAATGCTCGGCTGATAGCTCAGGCAGGTTATCTGAGGAAAGTTGGTCTAAGGCAATACCACTTAAAGAGGAGCCAGAGCTTCTGCCTGACTATCAACCTGGAAGAACTATGGACATTGGTCAGTGAGCAGACATGGGTAAATGCTGCAACAAAACGAGACTGGAACTGCTCCCTTCACTGATGTGTGTGATTGGGCTACTATAAAGTTCTGGGGAAAGGAAAGCTCTCTGAGCATCCTGTCATCCTAAAGGCCAAATTCTTCAACCAAAAGAGCTGAAGAGAAAATTAAGAGTGCTGGAGCTGCCTGTGTCCTAGTGGCTTAAAACCATACAGGGAAGTTTGTTAAATGTTAATGTTCTTTTCCATGTGGTCTGAGTGTAGGTTCTTTAGTGACATTTCTATACACCCTTGTCTGTATGTTTGGAACCTGCCTAACAGGTCCTAGGAAAATGTGAGATATGGGCTCAATTGATAATAGTCACTGTGCGGTAGATAGACATATCCCACCCTCACAATCTCAAACACTTCAGGATGTGTGTGTGCTCAAAGTAGGTTGAATGTCAGAAAGCAGTTGTGGATTCATGGGTCCCCGTGTAGACTATGAGTATTCAAAGAATTAACATTCAAAATAATCCTAAAGAAAATAAATCCTGAGGACCATAAAATATACATATACTATAGGGCTGTGGATATAGCTCACTCTATAAAGTGCTTTCTATGCAAGCATAAGGATTTGAGTTTGATCCACAAGACCCATGTAGAGGACCAGGAGAGGGACATAGACTTGTAATCTCAGTTTTGGAGAGGCAGAGACAAGAGGATCAGACCAATCAGCCTCTGTATATCAGTGTGAGAGAGAGAAACTCAAATACACATACATACATACATACATACATACATACATACATACATACATACATATAAGTTTTCTCAAACACATTCTAAGAAAAAAGATAAGGAAATCAGATTCTCCTTTTAACAACAAGGAAATTTTTATTTTTCTAGCCCTTCAAAAGCATCACCTGATCAAGGGGTTTGACTTCCCAGGTGTTAGGAGATTTGAAAGTGAGAGTCCTCTTCCAACACTTGAGTATTCAGAGATAAAAATTAACTTGGTGGATTCCTTGTGCCTAGGTGTCTAATTCTGAAAACATCTCGCTGGGAATTTGCAAACTAGTAAATATACACTAACATGCAATATAAGAATTTGCTGAGGCAGAGCCAGGTGGATCTCTGTGAGTTCGAGGCCAGCCTGGACTACCAAGTGAGTTTCAGGAAAGGTGCAAAGCTACACAGAGAAACCCTGTCTCAAAAAAACAAAAAAAAAAAAAAAAAAAAAAAAAAAAGAATTTGCTGGAGAATAAATTTCTTCTGTAAAGATGCATAATTTTGTTTTAATTCTAATAAAAATGTGAATGGGAGTATTACTACAAGGTGAATCAAATACCATAGAAAACTGAGGGCTTGAGCATGTAGAAGAACAGAAATCTAAATATATTGCTCACCTCAAAACCTGGGCAAATTGAAGAGAACTCTTAAAAAGTGTGGCAAAAGAATTCAGCTCAGGTGGGGGATAGCTATCCGGGGCCCTCAAGGCTCTGGCTGGCAGGAAGACATCCAACCCCCCGCCCCACCATGTAGTTCTGCTCAGGCAGGGGTTAGCCAGCCACAGGCCCCTTGAGGGCCCTATCTAGCAGGAAGACATCCATGGGCCGGCCTAGCATGTGCCAGGCAGGTGTGTCTCATCATGATGAGCAAATATGTAGTGGAGAAATGGGAAAGAAAGAAAAGCAGAATGTTTCATGTGCTGTGGAAAGAGGCAGAAAGGAAGAAATGAAGGCAGTGAGGAGTAGGCTGATGTTGGAGGCCTGCATGCCACCTAGAGCCATGGTGATGTCCTGGCCAGGCTACTGCCAAGGGCCATGTATGGATATCCAGTGTCTGAGCTGCCACTTGTGGCCATGTAGATGTCCAGGGGCTGCCACTGGAGCCACACTGATCTGGTTGGGCTGTGCTACTACCTGGGACCATGGTGTCATCTAGGCCTGAGCTACTGCCAGGACCATGTCTGGGTCTGTAGCCCTATGGCAGCTAGGGTCCATGGCTCATGTTGCCACCGAAGGCCACATGGAAGCCTGGGGCCTGGGCTGCAACTTGTGGCCTTGTTGGGGTCCAAGGGCCATGCCACTGTCAAAGCCATGATGGTCTGGGTGACATGTGCTGCCACCTGGAGCCCTGGTGTTGTCCAGGCCCAGGCTGCTGACAAGGGTCATGTCTGGGTCTGTGACCCTACAACAGCCAGGGTCTGAGGTGACATCTGTGGCTCCTGGTACAACCAAAGACTGCATGGTTGCCCAGGGTCTGATTAGTCACCAGGGACCATGTTGGAGCCCAAGGGCCCTGCTACAGCTGGGACCATACAGATCTGAGTGGCACATGCTACTGCCTGGTGCATGATGACATCCAGACCAGGGCTGGAGCTGGGGACCATGTCTGGGTCTGTGACCCTACTGCAGCCAGGATCTGTGTTGATGTCCAAGCTCCTGTTGCTATCAAGGGCTATGCTGAGTCCAAGGGTCTGGGCCCCCACCTGAAGCCCTGTTGGTATCTAAACACCACACTGCTACTGGGGCCATGCTGATCTGGGTGGCCTTCACCACTACCTGGGGCCATGGTGACATTCAGACCCAGGCTGCTGCTGAGGACCAGTCTGAATCCATGCCCTATAGCAGCCAGGGTCTAGGTAGACATATGTGACTCCTGTGACCACCAAAGGCTGTGTGCATGCCCAGGGTCAGGTCATCCGCCTGAGTTCATGTTGGTACCCCAGGGTCATGATGCAGCCAGGGCCATGCAGATCTGAGTGGTCTTCACTGCTATCCAATGCCATGGTGATGTCCTGGCCAGAGCTGCAGCTGAGGGCCATGTCTGGGTCCATGGCCCTACTGCAGCCAGGGTCTTGTTTGATGTCCAAGGCTCCCTGTTACCATTGAAGGTCATGTAGACACCCAAGGTCTGAGGCCATGTTGATGTCCGAGGGCCACACTGCCCCGGGAGCCATGCTGATCTGAATGGCATGCACTGCCACCTGGAGCAATGTTAACATCCAGACCTGGCTGCTGCCAAGGACCATGTGGTCCTACCACAGGTGGGGTCTGTACCGAAGTCCAGGTCCTGTATTGACACCAAAGGTCACACAGAACCCCTGAGGCCTTAAAGGAGTCTGAGGCCATGCCACCTCCAGAACCATCCCAATCTGAGTGGCCAATGCTTCCACCCAGAGCCAGGATGCCACCCATTTTCACTGATGTCTGGTCCCCTTGCTCTGAGAGCACACAGACTTTCAAAGGTAGCATACATATATCTGCAGCAACACGAGTATGGATGTGAGTTGTACACAAGTCAGTCAAAGATGGTCTTCTTGTTTTATGTTTGAGCAGGTGGAAGACATCTGTCAACTTTATACCTTTGTTTGGACTGTGTAACCATACCTCTATCCATGCCGTATGAAAGGATGGCAATGTAATGATAAGTCATGAGGACTCTGTAGCCAACAAGTCTCATTCAGTCTCAGAGCTATTCCTATGTCAAAGGATCAGCATATATGTCACGTGTTTTGTAGTTTTTCTAGGTTTATTTCTTTTATCTATAGCCAAGAGTTTCAGGGGGTCTCCCCCCCGTCAAACCTGGCCTCTATTAATTTTGAAGGAATCCATAGACTTTCATTTACTGTAGAAACAAAAGCATAACCTCTCCCCAATGCAATACATTTTCTGAATTCCATTTTAAAGTTAAGACATTACTAAAGTATCTAAGCTGGTTTAATTCAGCAGTTCCTTTTACAATCCCAGGTCTGTCAGCAGCTGCTGTTCACCCATCAACATTTAAAAAATTCAGAGTCAACAAAGCAACATACAAGATCCAGACTCCCTGTTCATTTCCTATCTTTACATGGCTTATTCTTTTTATATGACTTTACTCTTTCTTTGAAGACTTTAGTTAATTATTTTTAAACTATTTTTTTCCTATGACTGTTTATATCCATTTTCTTTTCTTTCTTAAGTACCTACACACATTGCAACCTGTTTAAAGTTTTTTTTTTCAGTCTGGACCTATTTTGATGGGCACCTGTAGCATTCTCTGACTGTGTGAGCCAAACTTTAAACTGTTAAGTGGCAGCTAGGCCCTCTGCCATGAGGCTCTGGTGATTGGCTCTGCCCCCTCCTTGGGTCCATGAGAGCTCAGCCCTAGAGCTCCATTTAACTGCCCCAGCTCTAGGAAGTTGGAACCCATTTTACTTAGCTAGCTGTTTCTACTTAGCATGCCAGCTACTCAGGTGCTCTGCTACACAGCAGCACCTATTAAAAGAGCTGTATCCCTTTTTTGTTTGTTTGTTTTTGTTTTGTTTTCAGCTTTCTCGGGCCCTCTATGGAAATTCAGGCCCCTGTAGCTAGAGTTTTCCTGCCGGGCCCACAGTCAGGACAAATCTCTGTCACCAGCCAGTCCCACAGCCACTCAGACCCAACCAAGTAAACACAGAGACTTATATTGTTTACAAACTGTATGGCCGTGGCAGACTTCTTGCTAACTGTTCTTATATCTTAAATTAATCCATTTCTATAAATCTATACCTTGCCACATGGCTTGTGGCTTACCGGCATCTTCACATGCTGTTTGTCATGGTGGCGGCTGGCAGTGTCTCCTCAGCCTTCCACTTCCCAGAATTCTCTCCTCCTTGTCCCGCCTATACTTCTTCCTGCCTGACCACTGGCCAATCAGTGTTTTATTCATTGACCAATAAGCAACATGTTTGACATACAGACCATCCCACAGCAGGCCCCACATTGGACACCATTTGTAGTTGGAATTTTCTTTAGGCTGCCAAACAGCTCCCAAATAAAGACATGGAGAGTTATTAATTATGAATTCTCGGCCTTAGTTTAGGCTTGTTCCACTAGCTCTTTTAACTTAATTTAACCTGTTTCTATTCATCTACATTTTGCCTCGGGCTTTTTAGCTTTCTTTCTTTCCTATGTCCTACTTTCCTGCTTCCTCTTTGTCTGGCTGGCTGGCCCCTGACATCTCTTTTTCTTTCTTCTTTTTTCTGAACCTAAATTCCTCCTCCTTACACTCCCTGCCCAGAAGTCCAACTATACCTCCTCCTCGATATTGGTCATTCAGCTTTTTATTAGACCAGTCAGGTACCTTAGGCAGGCAAGATAAAACAGCAACACATCTTTACATAGTTAAACAAATATTCCTCAACAGGCTAAGTCTTCCCACATCAATTAAAAATCAAGACAATCTACCACATACATACTTACAAGCCAACCTGATCTAGAAAATTCTTCACAGAAACTCCCTTCTCAGGTGATTCTAGACTGTGCCAAGCTGGCAGTGAAACTAATCACCATGATGTTGTATATAGCAGAAAGCATTTCCCAAAAACGTACATCATTATAGCAAAACACACCTAATATAATATTACTTAACCATTTTTAGTGCACAGTTCAGTGGCATTCAGTACATTCATGCCGTTTGATCATCACTGACACAATTCATCTACAGAACTTTTTCATGTCCTCTGACTCCTATTGAACTAACTCAACATTCCTCTCTCCCCCAGACCCTAATGAACACCATTCAAACTTTCATCTCTGTGAGTTTGAGTGTTTTAGGTAACTAACATAAGCAGAAACACACTATATGCATCTTCTTGTGAGTGGCATATCTCACTTAGCACACCATCCTTGTTTCCTGAATGAGGCATGTGTTAGAATTTCCTTCCTTGTAAGACTGAATAACATTCCAGTGCATGTATATTCCATATTCTGCATGTCCACTCATCCACAGATGGAAATTTGAGTTGTTTCCACCTTGTAGCTGTTGTAAAAAGTGGGGCTCTGGACATGGGTAACAGCCAAAGAGTCCTATATATTTCAGTGTAAGGCACTACAGTAATAGAAATACAAGATTAGCAAGATCTTGTGTGATGTTGCAAAGACTAAATCTTTTGTCTTCCCTGTCACTTCCATTAGATTTCCATTAGTCTCTGCTCTCTTCTTAGCACAGCCTCCTGCAATAACACCAAGTTTATGGGTTCCAACTTTGCCTTGGGCAATCCTCACAGCTTCTACCACACTGGTCCACTAACGAATGTGTATATCCAACCACAGCAGGCCCCTTGCCCCCCTCCCACCCTCAGCTAGAATGCTCTAAATTAACACTAACAGCTGAGAGGTGGATATGTCCAGGGCTTCTAGACACTGCTGTGACCCTTGGGTCCCAATGAAGACCCTGATCCTTAGTTACTTCCTGCTAACTCCAATCTAGTATCTATAAAAATAATACAAGCTTATGAATCAAAAGCCAACCAGAGGTTGTGTTTATGTGGAAAGAGAAGTGGTTGCCTGAAGAGGAACAGCAATTGAGTCCTTTTTATTTAAATTCTTCTATTTTAGGAACAGAAAGACTAATGGGAACACATCATGACCTTCACAAAATAATTCTCCTTCCTGAGATTGCTTATTATACTGACACCAGTAGCTCCACCACACCTGAAAGCTGGTGCACAACCAGGCTTCTCCCCAGCTCTGGGAACGAGGGAGGGCATTGGTCTAATCCTTTTCTCATGGGCTGTAAGCACAGAGCAGATTGAGTCTCAGCTCCCGGCCTTCCCCACTCTGCTGTTTATCAATGCTCTGATCCCATGAGACTGGGCCAGAGACACTGTCAGGCCCAAGTGTTGTCTGGATACACCTGCCTTGGAAATCATTCCTCAGTATCCTGAGAGAAATGAGACCCATAATCTCAGTAGCTGTGTGAACTGAGCCACTGTGTCAATAAAGAACAGAGACCATCCAGCTAATGGGGACAACAGAATTACAAGGTTGACTCTCAATACATGCTCATCAATGTCCCTTGAACTACAAAAGCTGCATTTTTCTGTGTCTGACAAAGCTTTCTAATACTGCCAGCAGTAACTAAAGACTACAAGTGATAAAAAGCATGCTGCTCAGCTTTAATATGTTTAAAGGTAAGTTTTATACCAGTGTGAACTGCTGCTTGCATATTTATTACCGGTTCTGAATTTCTGTCAAAATAATAAAAACTTTTATTTTCCAGGCTACTGTTTATGATCAACTTGGAATTACAGACAGTCCACTGGGGAACTATAAGACATATCTTATTTATATCTTTGTGGGTAGATTACATGTTCTTAAAGTATTTGGGTAGTCAATCATCTTCAGTCTCTGATTTCAATGCTTTATTGAAAGCTTTAAAGAAACACAGAATACATGACAGGAAATTAAGAAGTGCTACAACCCAAAAGGCCTCCCCAAAACCCATATGGCCTTTAGACATTAATGCTAATATGAACAGGAATGTGGGAGTCCATGTGGAAAGTCCATTTCTCACCCTAGGGGGTCTGTCTGCTGTGTAGGAAGAGTTCAATGTGTGAGAGAGCCAAAGTTACATTTTAAGTTTTAATTACTATGCCTTAGAGATCCATGAAATAAAAATGCCTCTGATCTGCAAGCCCCTTGCCCAAGGACAGATAGTTCCTGAAATGCTGGAGGCTATTGTTCATGGCAAATAACAAGCCACATGTTTTCACCCCCCTAAACACATTTGTTTGACCCATCTATACCAAATATGCTTGATCACATATGGGCGGGAGGTATGTAGGCAGGAAATATGTCAAAATATATGCTTGCCCCTGATTGGACCTGATGGGAAATGTGGTGATATTGTGTTTGTACTCTAACAAATAAAATTTGCCTGAAGATCAGAGGACAGAGCCAGCCACTAGATTAAACACAGAGGCCAGGCAGTGGTGGTACACACCTTTAATCCTAGCACTCGGAGACAGAGCTCTGTCTCTCTGTGACTTCAAAGTCCACCCTGAACTACACAAGATTAATCCAGTCTAAAATAGAAAGAGCCAGGCAGTGGTGGCGCACACCTTTAATTCCAGTACTTGGGAGCCACATGCCTTTAATCCCAGCACTAGGAAGGTTGAGACAGGAAGTGATACTACTGGGTGGAGAAAGAAATATAAGGCAGAAGAAGACAGGAGTTCAGTGCCCTTTCAGGTGAGGACTCGGGGGCATTCAGTCTGAGGATTCACGGAAACAGGATCTTCCCCTTTCAGTTAGGTGATGGTGAGGTGAGAAGTGGCTGTGGATTGTTTCCTCTGATCTTCAGCATTTACTCTGATATCTGGCTCCGGGTTTTTATTATAAGACCAACTAGGATTCGTGCAACAGGGAAATGCAATGAGTTATGGGTTTTCCTTCTTAAATCCTTGCTGTTCTTGATTCTGGGCCATTTCCCAGGAACCTAGGCATGGACCTGGCCAGAGCCCATCCACCTGGCCAGTATTTAATTAAAGCTTGCTTCAAATTTGACTTCAAATTGTGATAGTGGTCTTATTCTTGCCATTGGGATTAACATGTGCAGCCTATGGACTCTCTTCCAAGAAATCCATTCTTATCTGAGTTCAGGAAATAAGAAACTGCATTAATAATATTTTGTCATAATTTTCATATGATGAAGTATAAAGCATAAAGAAAATTGCTTAGAAAAATATAAGAGGAATTTTTTTCTTTCATGTTAGAAACATTTTGTTTCCAAATGCCACTCCCATTAACTGTAGCTAATAGTATTTAAAATTAGATATTTTTAAAAGCAGGCCCAATAATAATAGTAGTTGGCATGTTTTCAAGTGAGAGACACTAATGGACACTAATGAAAGCAGTTTCATACAACCATTCCTGATGATGCTCTTTTTACTTATGAAAAAAATATTTTTAGATACTTGCATCAAATATTTATTTTGTTAGACCATTATTGTTGGAGTTGAAGTCTGGAAGGGTGGAGGGGATAAAGAGGGAAGATCCCTAACTGTAAGCTTCAGAATCTCCCCTACAGAATCTAAAACTCACCCTATAACTAGTTTCCCTAGTAGTTTGTCTTTAATCTCTAGATTTAAAAATAAGATTTAGCTGGGTGTGATGGTGCACACCTTTACTCCCAGCCCTGGGGTGGTAGAAGCAGTCAGATCCCTGTGAGCTCAAGGCCAGCCTGGTCTATATAACAATTTTTAGGCCAGTCAGAGTTACATGATGAGAACCTGTCTCAAAATAAATAAACAAATAAATAATAAATATAAGATTTAGCTCAGCAACACTATTAATGGATTACAGCTGTTAAGATTTCATAACGCCGGGCGGTGGTGGCGCATGCCTTTAATCCCAGCACTCAGGAGGTGGAGGCAGGCAGATCTCTGTGAGTTCGAGGCCAGCCTGGGCTACCAAGTGAGTTCCAGGAAAGGCGCAAAGCTACGGAGAAACCCCGTCTCGAAAAACAAAACAAAAAAAAAAAAAAAAAAAAAGATTTCATAGCAACTAGGAGATGAAGGTCAAGAAGCAAATCAGAGCCAGACTGTAATGTTCTCTGTCACAGCATGATGACCAAGTTCTCAAATATGCCAATAGCACTAGGGCCTGTGCTCTAAGTAGTTTCAATTTTTCATTCATTTTAAACACCAAGGATCCTCCTCCTGCTCCCCCCAAGCCTTACCCTCCCAACCCGCCCCTACTCCCCCCCCCCAAGAAGGCAAAGCCTCCCATGGGGAGGCACCTCCAGTAGAGCAAAGTCCAAGCCCTTCCCCCTGCCTCAAGGCTGCACAAGGTGTCCCATCTTAGGTAGTGGGCTCCAAAAAGCCCCCTCATGCACCAGGGATGGATTCTGATCCTACCGCCAGGGGGCCCCCCAAGCAGATCAAGCTACACAACTGTCTCACCTTGCAGAGGGCCTAGTCCAGTCCCATGCAGGCTCCACAGCCATTGATCCAACTTTCATGAGTCCCCACTAGTTTGGTTTGGTCGTCTCTGCAGGTTTCCCCATTATGATCTTGATGCACTTGCTCATAGAATCCCTCTTCTCTCTCTTTGACTGGGCTCCTGGAGCTCTGCCTGGTGTTTGACTGTGGATCTCTGTATCTGCTTCCATCAGTCTGAGTGAGATAACCCAGACTCCGAAGGACAAATATGGCATGTACTCACTCATAAGTGGATACTAGATGTAAAGCAAAGGATAACAAGACAACAACCCACAATTTCAAGTCTTTTCAATCTACATCAACCTCCAGGACCAGGGCACCATGAGTCAAGGAGAGGGGAAATGGAAGTCATTAGCGCTTTTTCAGTAGGGCACACAGTTGTGTGGTAGAAGACCTTGCTGGTCAGAGGTCAAAGTCTATCATGGCCTGGTAGCTTTTTCCAAAGCTTGGTAACATGGGAACTCTCTCCCCAACAAGATTTCCTGCTCTCTACCTGCCCTTATCTGGAGAATGTCCCTGAGCCGGGAGACTGGCCTTATCTGAAAGCTGTCTCTAGGCCTGGATGCCTGATTTATCTTTAGCGTGACCCTCGGAACAGATCTTTGCTGTAAGTCCCCCTACTGCACATATGGTAACTAAGATTTACACTAGGAGCTCTGCTGTAGAACCCTACACCACATACAAAGCCTTATGATAGGACCATGCCTCTTAATGTAAATTAGGTGATGCCCCACCTGCCATCCCCAGACTTTATATTCCCTTTTCTTTCTGGAATAAAGCAGAGGTGTAACACTTAATTGTCCCCCCAGAGAGCTGTCTCCAGCGACTCACAAGCCATCTGACCCTGCTCACTCACTTCAGCTCTCTCCCCCATCACAGATCCCAAGGAACCACAGTTGTGCTGCTCCTCAGGAGCTCTGATCCATATGCATGGACCTGATCCTGCAAGGGATGTATAAGATCCCTGCATCATCTCTCAGTTTGACACCTAGCATCTGTGCTCCACAAAGTTCTCTGTGATTGTCATTAGCTGACAAACTCATGCCCTGTGTATTATTTTCTCACTTTATCATTCAAGAAGTCCTTACAGAACACCTGTGAATTTAAAAAAAAAAAAAGCCACCCATGCAGGGCCTTCACTATAGAATGCCTTGTTTTCATTTCTACAGTTAGTGCTGCTTTGATAGTTACTAAGATTTTCCAACCTGAGAATGTTGGTGTCATTCTGTATCAGAGTGAGACACTAATGTGTCACTCAAGTAAGATTAGAACGCCAGGCATAATCAAGTTACCCTGGTAAAATAGGGTACATCCTTGGTGACCCTGGCTTTTTCTCCTATACCACGTTAGGCCATTCCCTGTCTGTAAATTGGAAGATGCATGTTCCAGGAAGACCTCAAGTTACCATTTTAATTTTTTTTTGAGAGTTTGACTGATCCAAGGCTTTCCCTCAGGCCTTGATATATGAAGAAGTAACATAGCTCCTTCTCTACATCAAGAATATATTTGGCAGAGCCAGTCATAGGTTGGGGTCAGGGCTTTGGGAAATTTTCCCTGAGGCCCTCATGTTTGGAAAATGAACACAGTTCCTTCTCTAAAACCAGAAATAAAAAAACAAGGCAGTGGTGGTGCACGCCTTTAATTCCAGCACTCAGGAGGCAGAGGCAGGTGAATCTCTGTGAGTTTGAGGCCAGCTGGGTCTAACTAGCAAGGACACCCTGAAATGAATGATAAGTGGTGCTGGAGGCTGCACTGGTTACCACGTGGAAAGGTCACGGTCACGACAGAACCCAGTATTAGTTTTTGAGCTTTCTTAGAAGGGGGGGATGACAAGAGAACCATGCCTAGGGATGAAAGCACATGCAGAGAGAGGGAAGATGGTGGAGGGAGAGAGAGGAACAGAGAGAGAGGGCAGGGTCTGAGTCGCGGCTCTTTAAGGCGCAGATGGGCTTACAGAGCCACACCACACATGCGCAGATTGTGTGACCACGCTGCGTGTAAGTGATCACCAGCGCACACTGATGACATAAGACACAAGACCCTTTGCTTAACTCCTGAACTGTGCATGTGCGGTCATGCAGCTAGAGTGAGGGCAGAATTCTAACACACCCAAGGCCACATAAAGAAACCCTGTCTCAGGGAAAACATTAAAAAAAAAAAAAAAAAAAAAAGGACTATGCTTGGCAGAGCTGGTAATGGCCTGGGGCCAGGGCCTTGGAGAACTTCAGCTTTGGATCTTGAAAACCCAACTCTTACAATCTGAGGGGCTATCATCAGTCCTGAGGCCACTATGTGCTTGGTCTCTGACATCCTTGAGATATTCTGGGTCCCCTTTTGTGCAATATTGCTAGATTAGCTTTCCAATACTTCATTCCATTGTATGATGGCTTTTTGTTGACTCTGTCCCATTTTTCTCCTACAAATAACATATAAGATGCTATACTTCTTAATAAATTTGCTTGGTATAAGCCATCAGTTTATGCAAGATCTCCCTATTCCAGCTTTTCTGTCTTCTTTATCTTCTTATCCCCTGGACCTCCTAATTAGGATTCTGTTATTGAAGAATGACCTATTGTCCTACTAGTCCATATCATTGTTTTTACATATTTTTTTCTATTGATTCTCTGGGAATTCACATCATGGACCCCAATCCCGCTCATATCCCAGTCCCTTCATATCTGCCCCTCACACCCATTGTGTGCCCCCCCAAAGAAAATTTTAAAACTATTATTTAAAAACACTTCACTCCTCCATCTTTCCCACATCTCCAGTACCTCTTCATTCATCTTAGTGGCATTGGGAGCTGCAGTGTGTCACCCAGTAGACCCTTTTGTGCACTCTGCTTTACTTGCAAATGTTCATTGTAATAAGTTGTTGATCTGGTTCAAGGTCTCTGACTTCTGGTACACCAGTAACACTGAACCCTCACCAAAACTCCTCCTGGATATCCTGATGTTCGTTACTCTAAGTCACAGAGATCCTGCGGCCATGGTTCTGCAGGACCAGTCCCTTCATGCACTTCAGCAGGTCATGGATGGGGTAGATGCTGGGGTGGGACAACTCAAAGCCCTGGATATGAGTGGTGAAGTGTGGGGCCAGCTCCCCTTGAGAGGCAGGGCCAGCTTTTCTGCTGCAGTGGCTAGCAAGGGCCAGGGCCAACATAGGGCTGTGCTAGCTCAGCACAACCTTTGGATTTCAACAGGCATGGTTCCTATGATCCCCTGTGGTATCTTGGGCCAGGAAGATCAGTACAGACCCCAGCTGCAACAAGACCACAGACCCAGTCATGGCCCTTGGCAACAGCTCTGGCCTGGATATCACCATGACCCCAGTAGCAGCCAGGCCACCCAGATCAGTATGGCCCCTGTAACAGCATGGCCCTAGGACACCAGCATGCTCTCAGGTAACTGACCAGACCCCAGGTATCTACATAGCCCTCATTAGTAACAGGAGTCACAGATATCAAATCAGACCCTGGGTGCTCTAGGGCCATGGACCTTTAGGAGCAGCTTTGACCAACATGTCACCATGAAACCTAGTGACAGCCCAGGCCACCCAGATCAGTATGGTCCCAGTGGCAGCATGGCCCTAGGACACCAACATTGCTCCAGGACATCTGCATGGCCTTTAGTGGCAACAGGAGCCATGGACACCAGCACAGACCCTGGCTGCAGTAGGACCATAGATCTAGACATAACCCTCAGTAGCAACCTGGGCCCTGATGTCACCATGGCCCTAGGTGGCAGCACAGGCCACTCAGGTGGGAATGGCCCCAGTAACAGCATGGCCCTCAGACATCAACATAGCCCTAGGTGGCAAGAAAGTTATCCACATCAGCCTGTTCCTCACCACCTTTGATTCTTCAGTTCTGCCTCTTTCCACAGAACATGAACTGGTCTGCTTCTTTCTCTCCCATTTCTCCACCATGTATTTGCTCATCATAACGGTGTCTACCCAGTGCCTTATGATGCTGTGGATGTCTTCAGCCAGCCCAGGACCATGAGGACCCAGGTGAACCTATGTCTGTCTTTCACCAGTCTGGACCGTGAGGACCCAGGCAGGCCTGTGGATGTCTTTCACCTGCCTGGTCCATGAGGACCCAGGCAGGCCTGGGGATGTATTCAGCCAAGCTGAGGCCATGAGGACCCATGTGGCTGTCTTTTACCTACTTGGGCCATGAGGATCAAGGCAGGTCTATAGATGTCTTCAGCCATCCTGGGGCCATGAGGACCCAGGCAGGCCTGGGGATGTATTCAGCCAATCCAGTCTTTCACCTGCCTGGGCCATCTGAGTCACCTTTTAATTGGCAGTAGGGGCATGGAGACTTTTTGGTGAGTCACAGCATTCACAAAGATTTGGAATGTGATATCTGGGACACTGCTTGAATTTTTTTTTTTTTTTTTTTTTTTGGTTTTTCGAGACGGGGTTTCTCTGTGTAGCTTTGCGCCTTTCCTGGAGCTCACTTGGTAGCCCAGGCTGGCCTCGAACTCACAGAGATCCGCCTGACTCTGCCTCCCGAGTGCTGGGATTAAAGGCATGCGCCACCAATGCCCGGCCTGAATTTTTAATACTTTCTCCAAGCACATCTAGCTCCATGAACAACTGAAGACTTACAGACTCAAGGCTTCACATACAACCATGACCAATCAGGAGTTGCTCTAACTTTGCAACTTCTGTAAATCCAAGCTTAAAAATAAAAAGGAGAAAAATAATAATATTTTTATATAGTCTGAAATTTTCAAACATATAAATGATGTATTTTTATCTTATTCACCCCCTACTACCTTGCTGTGGAATGTCGTTCTGTATGCTGTGACTATGTGTTGCTCTGATTGGTTGATAAATACAGCCATTTGGCCTATGGCAAGGCAGCTTGCAGTCAGGCAAAAAATCCAGGCAGAGAGACAGGAAAGAGAAAGGCAGAGTCTAGAGAGATGCCAGCCAGCTGTCCAAGGAGCAACATGTAATGGGACACAGGTAAAGCCATGGAACACATGGCAAAACACTAGATTAATAGAAATGGATTAACTTAAGATATAAGAGCTAGCTAGCAAGAGGCCTGCCATAGACTATACAGTTTGTTGTAGCTAGAGTTTTCCTGCCGGGCCCACAGTCAGGACAAATCTCTCTCACCCGCCAGTCCCACAGCCGCCCAGACCCAACCAAGTAAACACAGAGACTTATATTGCTTACAAACTGTATGGCCGTGGCAGGCTTCTTGCTAACTGTTCTTATATCTTAAATTAATCCATTTCTATAAATCTATACCTTGCCACATGGCTTGTGGCTTACCGGCATCTTCATATGCTGTTTGTCATGGCGGTGGCTGGCAGCGTCTCCTCAGCCTTCTCCTTCCCAGAATTCTCTCCTCCTTGTCCCGCCTATACTTCTTCCTGCCTGACCACTGGCCAATCAGTGCTTTATTTATTGACCAATAAGCAACATGTTTGACATACAGACCATCCCACAGCAGTTTGTAAATAATATAAGCCTCTGTGTGTTTATTTGGGACTGAGTGGCTGGACACAGAACACTTCAGACTACACTACCTCCCTCTAGCTTCCCCCCAGGACCTACCAACCTGCCTCCCTCCCAACTTCAAGTCCTTTTAAAATTTTTTTTACTCTTATAAATAACCTAAAAATAAATTGAGTCCAATTAGTGCTGATCGTGTGCAAATGATTGTCTTTTCTAAAAATCTAAATTGAGAAGCTCCATAAGCAGTCACATACCACAGAAGGGCTTCAGATTTAGTCCAAGCTAGTTACTAAATAAATACATCTCACAAATGCACTCTGCTGCTTCATGCTGCCACAGTGGGTGACAGCGATGCAGATAGAGCCTCTACTCCCTAGAACCCAACAGATCCTGAGCACAGTGCAGATTCACAGAGGAGGCACTTGCTGAATAATTATGAGCTCTTCAGCACTGCATCCCTGACATCCGCTCCATCAGCTGACAATCTCCAACAGTTTGAAATAAGCACCACACACGTATGGCAACCTTCTTGGCCATTCACAGCCTCCAGTGCGTCCTTCCTCTTTTCTCTTCTCCCCTCCCCTCTCTACCTTTTCTCCTCCTCTCCTCCCTTACAGTCCATTTCCTTGCCCAGTTCCCCTCTCCACCATGACAAATTCTGAGACTGCTTTCTCTTCCACAGTCCCTCTTCCCCACAAACGCTCCTCAAAGCCAGATAATTTGTGGATTTTAGTCCCTGCTTCTATTAGTTTTTCCCTTAGAGTATGTCACTTCTAATCCATAATTCTCATTTGACATCATTATTATCTATTTTATAAGAGCCTTATGTTGCCATCCTTTTCTTACCTTTGTCCTCCTCAAAAACAGTTTCCTTTTTAGATGCCATTTTTATAAGATTTTGTCAGCAATTTTCTTCAAACACGGTGATGAATGTCTACACTTTGGGAGTCTTTTTCTCTGACAGGTATGGGATTCCTAAATCCTAATTCATGTCCTTTAATAAGCTAAGAGTGGTAGTCAGATTTCCTTTTTTTTTTTTTTTCTACTGAACCTACTCATTTACTTTAGAACTGGTGCTAGTTCTTTTTCTCATTGCTGTGACAAAATGCCTGACCAGAAGCAACTTAGGGAGTGTAGGCTTTTGCTGGCTTATAGTTCAAGGGGGTCACTCCATCATGGTTTGGGAAGACACAGCTGCAGAAGCAGGAAGCTGACTGGTCACATGCATACACAATCAGAAAACAAGAGTGTGGTGGTGTTGTGTTCCCCAAAATATTGTGTACCTTAATAAACTTATCTGGGGTCAGAGACGGAACAGCCACAATATTAAACAGAGGTTAGGCAGTGGTAGCACACGCCTTTAATCCTAGCATTCCAGAGGCAGAAATCCCTCTGGATCTCTGTGAGTTCAAGGCCACATTGGAAAAGGCCAAGCATGGTGACACACGCCTTTAATCCCAGAAAGCGAGCCTTTAATCCCAGGGAGTGGTGGTAGAAAGCAGAAAGGTATATAAGGCGTGAGGACCAGAAACTAGAGGCATTTGGCCTGGAGAAGCATTTTGGCCTGGTTAAGCATTTGGCCTGGTTAAGCTTTCAGGCTTTCGAGCAGCAGTTCAGCTGACAGCCATTCGGATATGAGGACACAGAGGCCTCCAGTCTGAGGAAACCAGACCAGCTGAGGAACTAGTGAGGTGAGGTTGCTGTGGTTTGTTCTGTCTCTCTGACCTTCCAGTGTTCACCCCAATACCTAGCTCAGGTTTGATTTTATTAATAAGACTTTTAAGATTCATGCTACACAAGAGAATGAACAGAAAGTGGAGCAGTGATACAAAGTCTCTACCTCTGCCTCAACCTACTTCTTCCAACAAGACTCTCCCTCCTAAAGGTTCCACAACAGTACTACCAGTTGAGGACAAGCTGGAACACATGAGCCTATGGGGTGCATTTTGAATTCAAACCACAACAGATTTCTAGCCTCTTTCCTTTGTCCTTACAATTCAGGAATTTTGCCAGGATATTTCTAAGTGGGATTGTTGTAGTTTTCATTGTCTACCCTGGGGATGGGTGGATTTATTCAACCTAAAGACTTCGGTTGGAGAACCTGCCTTCTAATATATGCTAAACAATTACTTTTCTTCCATCTATTCCTTTTTTTATTTGTTTGTTTTTTCAAACTTCTAACTCACTACAATTTGCATATTGCCATAGATTCCAATCATTCATGTTTTCTGTTTGTACTATTTCAGTTTTATTATCCAGAATTGTGTCTGGTCCTCACTAGCAACCACTCTGTTTTTTTAACAGATGAACTGGTATCTTGATGATTTCAAAAATTATTCTTCTTGAGTTCCAGGCTTTTCTTTTTTTTTTCCATGTACTTAGTTCTCCTTGGGAGTTCTCTCTGCTTCTTTGCAAGTTCTCTTAGGGCTGTGGAAGCTGGCTATGTGTTCGCTGCACAAACAGCTTCATGATTTCTACATCAGAATTGATATGAGGTTAGGAGCTAACTAGAAGAAAATAGTGAAGATATAGATCTAAGCTGTATTTTCACAACAAGCACACAGCCTCCCACCTGGTCTAGGAGACTGATGAAATGAGAAATATGGGCTAAATTAGGATGATATTAGGCATTAAATGCTGTTGTTTCATGTGAACCTCCTATCCTTTGACTGGGCTGTCCTTTCCTTTGGTAGTTTATTCCTTAGCCTACAAACATCAGGCTATTTGTTCTATTGCAAACAACAAAATAACAGTCAGTAGGTCAGTAATCTGTAGCTGATTCTACTCCATGTGCCGAGCCTAGAGTAAACTACCTCCTTTAGCTGAAGGGCAGTGAGCCCTCTCCTTCTTTGGTTCTCTGAACTCAATAACAGGCCTCTCCCAGTTCGGGTGCTGCAACAACAGCGCATCACTACAGCTCTGTCAGGCTGGTGTGCCCAGAAAGCCGCACCTGCATCCCCCCACCCCCAAGAAGAATAGATGGGAAGTTTGCTAAGTTTAGTCACTGCCCAAACCTGGAAGAGAAAGAAAAACCAGGTTCCTTTCTGACTCCAGCAACATCCCCACAGGTCCTTGGCAAATGAAGTGGCAGTCTGCTTTCTCTGGCACCACAGGTGTGCATAAAAAGGGATCTAGAAGAGATAAAGTCAGGAGAATGCACTAAGACTGGTCACTGCCTCTTCAAATCCAGTGCTACCTTCTCACGACCACACGACCCTCACAAATCATTAACTCTCCCTACCTGAAAACCAACAGCTCTCCTATTACTACAGTGTGGTGGTCTGAAAGATAATGGCCCCCAAAGGGAGTGCACTATTAGGAGCTGTGACCTTGTGGAGTAGGTGTGGTCTCGTTGGAGGAAGTGTGTCACTGTAGGGGTGGGCTTTGAGGTCTCCTATGCTCAAGCTACTCCCAGTGTCTCAGTCCACTTCCTGTTGCCTGCATATCAAGATGCAGCCAGCACCATGTCTGCTGGTATGCCACCATCTCCCCACCATGATGATAATGGACTGAACCTCTGAAAATGTAAGCCACACCAATTAAATGTTTCATGGTCATGGTGTCTCTACACAGCAATAGAAACCCTAACTAAGACACACAAGATGATTGACTATCTACTCAATTCTTCAGTTGATGGGTCCAGACATCTGGAAATATTTATTTCGTTTACCCAGTTTTTCCTATGTTCCTTCATGGGTTGTGAAATATAAACAAAAATTGTAGGTTCCCACTCTGATTTCTCTAAAATTCCTTTAAACATTATTTTCACAGACTAATGTGGTAGGGTTTTTCATTTAGTTAGTCCTAGTGAACAGGTTTTTTTTCTCTTTATTGGTTTTTATAACTAGTGAAAGTAAAAAATATATCCACAAATAAAGAAAAGGATGAAAGGGACTGGAAAGATGTATCAGTGGTTAAATGCACTTGCTGCTACTTTAGTAGATCAGAGTTCAGTTCTAAGTTCCCAGGATGAACTGCACACAACTGTCTGTAACTTGAGCTCTGGGGGATCTGAGGCCCTCTTCCAGCCTCCAAGGGCACCTGGAGATGCCTGCACATACATGTACATGTACATAAATAATAAAATAAATCTTTTTTCCTAGAGAATTAAAACTATTGTTTGCCAACAACTTTGATAAAACCACCATGATCAAATGAGGTATGTAACACTTCATTTTATGTATACTCAACATATGTGTGTGTGAGTAGTCAGTATATGTATATGTATATTGTATAGATGCTCATGTAAATGCAGCTAGACATGTTTTGATTGCTTCATTGTTATTTGCTTTAATAGTCAATACTATGATATAAATAAACACTATCCAATTTTAAAAGATCCATCTATGTTTGACATTTGAAAAATATTAGGGAACTCTACAACATATACTCTTAAAACATACAACTTATATTATATAAGATGTTCACAAGAAAGGGTGCTCAGTCATAAAGACTGAGGTTCATGGGAACTCCGTAATTTTCTTGTAACTTTTCTAAAAGGTCAATAAAATATTCAGTTTTTTAAAAAGGTAAAAAGCTGGGCCTAGTGTCACATACCTTTAATTCCAGTACTTGGGAGACAGAGGCATCTATGAGTTTGAGGTTAGCCTGGTCTAGATACCAAGTTCCAGGACAGCCAGGACTATGTAGAGAAACACACACACACACACACACACACACACACACACACACACACACACACACGGTAAAACTAAAAGTTTAAAAAAATATTTACTTTTGATTACCCTATCACTGCCAAGATTTCTAGGTTGCACAGGTATTGAGCCCATCTCAGCATGTGGCACAGGGGACACAGACATCCTCTGAGCTACATTCTGCTCTTCACACTTGTTGAAGACAGATGACACAACTCAAAGAATTCACACATTTGAGTCTGAAGCTGACATTGGTCAGCCCCGATCCCACCTTCAGAGCCATTCTCACTAATCCATTTGAGCTCAGGATGTCCTTTCAATGGGAGACTGTTATTACCGTTAGTTCTGAGACCACCGTTTCCTAACCATGTTTACTCAGACCATGCCTCCACCTTGGGGAAACTGTGGTGAATTCTGAAGTGAGGGTCAGTGGTATAAACTAAAATCTATTCCTATTTATGAACGCCCCTCATAAGCTTTCTATCATAGGTAGGAGGCACAGGCATAGAGCAGTTGCACACCTCTGGTGAGCAAGGAGAGGTAGAGTCTGTTTCTAACAATCTCAAGAGGTGCTTTGTCTTAACTCCACGATCTTGGCAACTCGGTGTGATGGTTCATGTGAAAAATAACAAGCTTTCTGTAAAGGACAAGTCTCTACTAAATTCCATTCTAGAAAATTCCTAATTGAACAGATACATTTGTAAGCACTAGGGCATGATTTATAAAAACAGGCAGTGCCAGAGCCAAAGCCAGGTGTTCAAACAAAAACTTGTGTGAATTTCATAGCCACATGATTTACAAGAGCCAAGAAAGTGGAAGTCATTCAATTGTCTGTCAACTGATGAAATAATGAGATGTGGAGTGATCTGGGGCTGTAGCTCAGCAATAGAGCACCTACCAGCATTTTGAGTAACTAGCTTCAGTTTCCAGTACTACCAAAAAAAAAGTTTTAGTTGTATTTTGGGAGAAAGAGAGTTGCTTTTGGGGGGTGGTAATCCATCATTCCAAGAAAAAGAAAGTTTTGCAAATAAAGTTCAAATTGTGAAAATCCTAACTAAATCTCCAGTTCCACAATAAGGACAAAGAAGGGCTCTCTGAAATTACAGTCTCATCATGCCAACATTGGAGCAACATTTTGAAATCTTGGTGAGTGCCTGCATGTAGATTTGAAGTGTCTTCTTCTCAGCTGGCTGTCCCTGCTTTTCTCTTCACCCTGTTTGGACACTAAATAGGTCACAGACCACTATTGTTATCAGTGTTTCACCTTCCAGAGGGAGGGTCTGCAAAGGTTCTGATGTGAGCATATGTCTACCATTTCTTCCTCTTTCAAATAAACTCTCCTTCCTTGGCAGAAAAATGGGCAGAAGTGCTGTGAGCTTTTGTCTGAGACATGAGTCTTCCTCTAAATGCTCAATGAGAGCATTTAGGCAAGAAAATAAGAGTTAGGCAGCCTGGGTTCAGATCCTAATACTGCCATTACTCTGTTATGAGATCTCATCTCTCTGAACCAATGTCTTCCCAAGCAAACAGAATGCAAAAGCAAAAGCAGAATGTGGACATCTCTATCCTTGTAGGTTAAAAATCTTGGCTGAACTAGGAAGAACATAAAGGATGGTTCTTTAAGATGGAGCAATGACTCAATAGCCAAAAGCACATATTACTCTTGCACAGGTCCCAGGTTCGATTCCCATCACCAACATAGTGGTTCACAACTATCTAGATCCAGTGAATCATGAAGGCACCAAGCATGCATGTAGTGCACATACATACACAGAGGCAAAATACATATGAAATAAATTAATAAATCTAATAAAAATTTATAGGAACAATTGTTTGTTGCAAGATTCCATGTCTATGAATTAAATGTGTGTAGAAGTCCCAGGTATGGTAATAGCCCAAAAAAATACATTTTTATGTTTCTCTTGAATTTTTCTCATGGCTTCAAATAAGAATGAAGAATCACCAAGCGGTGGTGATGCACGCCTGCTGTGGGACGTTCTCTATGCTGTGAATGTATTGCAATGACTGATTGATAAATAAACACTGATTGGCCAGTAGCCAGGCAGGAAGGATAGGCGGGACTAGCAGAGAGGAGAATTGGGGGAACAGGAAGGCAGAGTGGAAGGGATGCTGCCAGCTGCCACAATGACGAGCAGGATGTAAAAATACCGGTAATAGCCGGGCGGTGGTGGCGCACGCCTTTAATCCCAGCACTCGGGAGGCAGAGGCAGGCGGATCTCTGTGAGTTCGAGGCCAGCCTGGGCTACCAAGTGAGCTCCAGGAAAGGCGCAAAGCTACACAGAGAAACCCTGTCTCGAAAAACCAAAAAAAAAAAAAAAAAATACCGGTAATCCACAAGCCACAAGGCAAAGTATAGATTAATAGAAATGGGTTAATTTAAGATAGAAGAACTAGATAACAAGAAGCCTGCCATGGCCATACAGTTTGTAAGCAATACAAGTTTCTGTGTGTTTACTCAGTTGGGTCTGAGAGGCTGCGGGACTGGTGGGTGAGAGAGATTTGTCCTGACCGAGGGCCAGGCAGGAATAGAGAAAAGTTCAGCTATACACGCCTTTGATCCCAGCACTTGGAGGCAGAAGCAGGCCAATCTCTGTGAGTTCGAGGCCAGCCTGGGCTACAGAGTGAGTTCAAGGAAAGGCGCAAAGCTACACAGAGAAACCCTGTCTCGAAAAACCAAAAAGAAGAAGAAGAAGAAGAAGAAGAAGAAGAAGAAGAAGAAGAAGAATCTCACACAATCAACACAGTCAGTCTTCAGAACTTCTGCACCATACAATAAAGAAGAGAAAGGAAGAGAAGGAAGAAGAGGACTGGAGGAAAGGTGGGAACTGAGGGAGAGAAGGAGAGTGGGAGAAAAGGAGAGGAGAGAGGGAAAGGGGAAGACAATCATTTTACAGTCGTTTGCTATTTGCTACTTAATTTTACTACATTTTCTTAAGTAGAAATATATACATAAAAATGTAAAATATTAGCTTCATTTGAAGTTTTAAGATATGCATTTAAACTTCATTGGGAATCTCATTGTGGTTCCAATAAATACTTTGGAAATGTTTTTATTGAAGTTTTTATTTTAATTGTTGCTTTTGTACTGGGACTGCATAGGAGGAAATGATACAGGGTAACAAAAACATGGATTCCCAGAAGCACTTGATGTCCCTTCTTGGCCCCAGAGACTATCTAGGGTACTCCACTCTTCCCTTTTTGGCTGTGCTGATCCCTGTGTCTGAGGAGGTATGTTTCCAGAAAAATATATATATATATATTTTCAAACTAACTTTTTTCTTGTAATTTAAAAAAAAAATCTGTTGTAAAACTTATTTCTGCTATTAAATTAGGCATCCAGTTTACAGTAAGTGGCCTCATTAAGATACTTTTACAGACTCAACATTAAATATTACCACTTCAGCAAGCTAAAATCTGCATATCAGTGTTGGATGAGTTGTCACATGTAATGTGAGTTGCAGATTTATAGCCCACTGAACCATGTAGTGGGTTTGCAATTAGCAGAATAGTCAAAGGATTTGATGAAAACCAGAGCTATTTCTGTGACCAGATCAGTGACTGTTCCAAACTTTTTTCCTAAGGACAAAGTGTGCTCCTCCGTGATGGGACAAGAGCCACTCTAAAAGGAGAAGTCGATCTCACTTGGATGCGTTTGATTGGAAAACACTCTCCAGGGGTCAATTCCTTCTCCAGCTGGTAGAGTTCTAGCAGGCCGTGATATGTCATCACCGACTCTATTCAAGGATTAATGGCTCCAAAGAACAAGATGCCTCACTAAGTCTTCCTGTAAGACTATACCCAAGTGTGGCTCGCCCCACCATTCCAATGCCCTCTGCACACTAAGGGGCAGAGGGTGGCTTTTCACAAGTCACAGAGCAACAGGGCACATGGGTAATCCGTGCATGTTCTAAACCACCTCTCTAGGTTCAGGCCACGTCATAGAGTTCATGAGAAACTGCCAAAACAGAAGCTCGCTTGCTCAGGGGCAGTCGGGAGGGAGAGATGGGATTTCTTTAGAACCATCTCTCACCATGAGGCAAGGCTACAGTGTCCCTGGAGAGATGTTGCCTGATTCTACTAATTTAGCTCAAATGACCTTGAAAGGCTGAGGGATTTCTGTTACTCCCTCTACTCCATATATAAAAAGCTCCAACAATGAGGTTTCAGAATAGTGCCTGTGGCTTTCCCAAGCGAAGCTGAGGAGGCCAGAACCAGAACACTTGCGCTTCTTTGCACCGTCACAGGATATCAGTCCACCTGAGATTCATCTTTAAGGTACGCTGCTCTGAGCTTGTGCTGTCAGGCTGTGGGAACAGCCTGCTGCAGCCAGTTGAGATGTCTTCCACGACTTGAGGTTTTGGGGTTTTGTTTTGTTTTGTTTTGTTTTGTTTTGTTTTTTAATCTCTGGCTTTCTTTTCCCTAAATGTCAGTGATGCATGAATTTCAAGTTCAAGGATGTGAAAAAGCCAAAAATCGATGTCAATCTCACAGAGTGAGGCTCTGTGAAGATTAACCAAAATAAGCAATATACCTCGTGTTGATTGATGGATAAACTTAGACCCAAAAAAAAAACATTTGTTAGAGGTGCCAGACCATAGAAACTCCTCAGGAAGCCAATGGATAGGAGGATTAAAAATTAATTTGAGGTTTTTACTTGACTAAGTAACCTGGAACTTGGAAGATTAAGCTAGAGAATTTTTGTTTGTTTGTTTCCGTTTTTACAATTGGCTATTCTGTGTTCCTTCATTACAGAGACAGGAACACATGAGACCTACAAAGTCATCTTACAACAAATGTTACTTAACTAAGTGGCTATTTAATGTAAAGCTGGAAGTGAGTTGTAGGACTCTTAAGGGGAAGTTAATTAGTAAAGTAAATTTGAGAACCAACAGTTGAAACCTAGCAGGGGGACTCATTTATTCCTGTAATCCCAGCACTTTGGAAGATCATTAGTTCAAGGTCACTCTCATCTATAAACTGAGTTTGAGATCAGGTAGGCTACATGAGACCATGTTTCAAAAACAAGAATCAAAGTGAAAGAAAATTTTTCTAACCAAATTAGTAATGATTTAGTGAAAACAGGAATAATTTCCTCATACATATAAAGACTGGCAAGAACCACTTTTGCAGGGGGCAGGTGCAGAGAAATAGAGCCACTTACTCACACAAGAGCAGTCTCTTTCGCTAAACGTTGATCTATTTCTATTTGCTCTTTCCATATATGCAAGACAGCCAGATAGCCTCATTTGCAAGTGAAGAGACTGAAACCAAAAGTCCATACAATTTTCACGTGCAACCTATTCCCTAGAACTTAAGGTTGGCAACTTCCCTAACTGTTTAAGTCAGGGGGACCCTAAAGAACACACACACACACACACACACACACACACACACACACACACACACACCTCAATTCATAATGAGATGGAAGTATCTTTTAAAAGAAAGCATATTTCTTTTAAATTAGGTCAATAAACCCTATAAAATAAAAGGTATTTAAATGTGTATTTAAAAACTAAGTATAGCCTAAGAATGTAACTCAATGGGTAGACTATTTGCCTATTTTGTACAAGACTCTAGGTTTGATCCCCAACGTTGAAAAAAGAAGGATGGAAAGGCAGGGCGGGAGAACTAGATGTTGATAACAATATGGGAAGTATAGATCATTTTGCTTTTATTACTTAAAGTATTACTTTCAAAATTAGGAGAAATGGGGTTTACATTTGACCATTTAGAAACCTATCTGCTATTAGAACTTTGAATATCCCTTTCCACTTAAATCAGATTTTGTGTCTTTCCTATTAGCACAAATGTACAATGAAGCTGGTTAGTCTGTGTTTATTAGTACAAATGATGGTGGTTCCTTTTCATGGGTGCAGCTTAATTAAATCATGACACATATTGATTGCCTGTCTAGAAGTCTGGCCTGATGCACTTATTTATTCACTCAAGATGTATTTTGAGTGACAACCATGTTGGGGATTTTGGAGTGGCACATTCAGGTACACTCTCCTGAATATAAGATCTATGCTCACGTCTTTCCACTAGGGGCAAATGTGTGAACAGCCCGGTTTTTCTGCCCTAGGGAAAGATGGAATTAAAAGTCTATACAAATCCACAAAGAATTTAATGCTCATATGGAACTACAGAGGGCAATGCAAAGTTACATAGTAAACATTTCATGACTCCAACCTGTAATGATACTTCCAGAGTTTATGCTTCAGCTACACATGAAGACATAAACAAAACATATTGCTAACTCAGATGTTTGTTTGTTGCAATAGATTCAAACAGGAATTAGTTAAATGTCCATCAACACATGAACAATTAAATAAGTTACAGCGTATCTGTGAACAGGTTACTACAGAGCTGTGGGATAAACATGCAAATAAGTACTCTAAGTGAGGAAATCAAAACTTCATGTATACATTAGTCCTGCTTGGAGAGAAGAATATACACGTATATGTATATACACACTTTTATTAAAATGGAAACACCAATAAGGCATTGTTAACAGTGGATGGCACTAGGCAGCATTGCTGACTATAGGGAGACAGGAGGGAAAGTCTTTTATAATTAGCTTTATAACCTTCAGTAATTATTGAAATATATTACCATATGCATGCAACTTTTACCTTTTTAAAGAGGTCTTTATGAACTTCATAGTCCTTTCAGAAACTATTCTGAAGATTTTAACAAGAAAGATTGAATAAATCATAGTTTATAATAGCTTTCACATGCCCCCTCAGACACAGAGATCAGTACAGCAAAAAAGGGAAGAGAGGAGTACTCTAGACAGTCTCTGGGGCCAGGGAGGGACATCAAGTGCTTCTCGGATCCATGTTTCCTATATCATTTCCTCCTATGTAGCCCCAGTGATTGTGCCTTGTCCCTGAGTCAGCTCGAATTGTTTCCTCTGCCTTGTGACATTGTCCTCAATCTGTTGCATTTAGTCACTCCTGCTTCCCTTGTGCCCCTTCTAGTTCTGATGAATCCCTCTGTATTGATTAAAATGATCCATCCAGTCTATACAGAAAGCAGGCCCTGTGGCTTGGTGTGGGGCAGTGGGGGTGCCAGGATTAACCTCACTAAACAACACCATAGAGGCATTGAGATGCCTTCCTTGCAGATATTCCATTTCTGTGTCTATGTCTGTGTGTGTGTGTGTGATACCCGTGTGTATAATGGCTAGTGGAGGACATTGGGTGTCTGGCTATATCACTCTAGTTTTGATCCCTTGAGATCTTTGTTCCCTTGAGGATCTCCCACTGAGACTGAAGCAATACATTTCAGGCTAGGCTGGCTTGCCAGTGAGCCACCACAACCCACCAGGGATCTGATGATCTTTGTCCCTCGTTACTGGGGTTACAGGCACAAGCAGCCATTCCCAACTTCAACATGGGTACTGGGAATTCAAACGGAGGTCCTAGCGCTTGTGCAGCAAGAGGTCTCAACTACTGAACCATCTCTGTAGGCCCCAATTTTGTTGTTTTTACACCTGCATTCTGGGCATTGAACTTATATCCTAGTATTTACAGAGCAAGCACTTTACCAACTGAACGATCTCCTCAGCACCCAGATTTTTCTACAAGAAATGTTAAGTTCAGAGTGGCTAGAGCCCACTGCCTCAGAGGAGATATGTGGCCTCTTATCAGTATTCCTATTAAGAAAATAATGGCATTGACTAATGACAGCTAAAGGTCATTGGGCTGGCAGTTGGAGGAAGGGGAGTAAGAGACAGTATTTGAAGAGCAAGCAAGATTTATTGAGACAGAGGAATAGCTTCCTGAAGTAGAAAGAAGAGTGGAAAGGAAAATGCCAACTCTGAACTGAATTTTGTTTATTGACCAGTTTGCTTTACTTATTTTTGTTTATTCATTTTGAGATTTTTGCAGGAGGAGAACATAAAATTTCTGGAGAAATGCTTACCTTTAGCTGAAAAGTCTTTGCAGAAGTCTGAGCATGTGAGTGGAGTCAGTATGAAAATAGTTCAAGCTCTGTGTCCTTCAGAGATACCATATGAAGTTTACAGGGCTAAATGAGTCCTGACCCACAGTACTTGAGAGTCTAATTGACGGTATGAAGATCAAAGTCAGGTAATATGGTGGCTTGGTTTCTGGCCCCAACCCACCTAGGCCATAGCAAGAGGAGCCAGTGGCCTCCCAGGCCCTTTTCATCTCCAATTAGATGAGAAGACATCAAATTGAACAGCTTGGATGGGCCCAGTATAAACTTCCAGTAATTAGCTGTGGCCTGGGAGATGGGGGAGATGAGGAAGGGAAAAAAGAACCCTGTTCCTTGTGCTTGTGGTGTTTCATCTGCACTCTGCATACGCCTGTGTTAGTTTCTCCCATAGGTCCACAGAGAGCTCACTAGTTCATGTAAGAATCAAAACTTGGATACCCAAAAGCAAGTCTGACCAGCAGACATGTTCTGACATTCTGTCCAGTGTATTGTCTTAAAATTCATTGACAATATTTTTAAAAATGATTTCACCTTTTTTTTAAAAAATCATTATTTATAGTTCATTTTGAAAAACTGGCCTTGGTAATTTTAAGGAGCTGTACTAAGATGCTTTGTAGGATGAGACTGAATTTGAACTTGTCTGCCATTTTCTTATTTGTTTATTTATTCTCTTACAATTTTATCTATAACTATGTCTCTCCTGACCTCCATTGTCTCGTATCCCTTTCTCCTCCTACCAAATCCCTTCTTCTTCCCAAACTTTCCTCCTACTTTGACGTTCTTTCTAATTTTATGTGTATGTGTGACCCATTGCATTTAACTAGGGTAGCCTGCAGGAGCCTGGTTAGGAGTCATTTGCTTGAGTAGGGACAATGTAACCAATGTGCAATTTTCCTATAAGTAGACTGAGCCTTCTGGAGTTGGGAAGTGTACTGAAAAGGCAACACAACCTACTACTAAATTGTGTGAAAGCAACAATTTGTTACTTTGATGCAACCCTTACTCTTTGAATAAAATATTCCTTGTTTCTGCTCTGGGAAGTTATTTTCCCCTCAGCCATTACGTGCCCCCAGACTCAATAAGAACCCATTCTAAAGCTGTTGGAGGAGTCAGCTTGGAGACATGTTCACGGGGCTAAGTCGCTACTCTTTCTCCTTCAAGTTTCATTTGCTCATTTTGTCTTTTATCAAGCTCAGTGTGCCTCATATGGACTGCTCTCCTGGTTTTCTATTCCTCTTTTCTTCTACACTTATTCACTAGGAATCTCTTTTTCTTTCATTTACTTATGATCATGTACATCAATTTG
>CABHPR010140983.1:0-38407 GCA_902168415.1 Peromyscus melanophrys | reverse complement strand
GGGGGGGCAGACAGAGGGGGCAGAGAGAGTGGCAAACCGGGACAGAGAGAGAGGCAGAGAGAGGAGGACAGAGAGACAGAGACAGACTAGCTTATGTGGAAGGAATAAAACATCCCTGACTCTGAATCTCTGCTTTGCCCTGCTGAAGGGGTCTTTTTTCACAAGGCACTCAGATTTTCTGGTGTCTTTTTCTAAGTGATTCCTAAAGTGTCCTGGAGCAGCTAAGGTGATGACATCCTTTTCTGTATCGTCTATTGGCAGATTGTGGACCTGTCACCCAATCAGACTGTGTTGTTAGGATTTGTGCATTACATTCTCTATCAACCAACATTGGAGAGACCTTGACCTCAGTGGTAACGCTCTAAGGTCATAAGGGTATGCAGGTCCTACATAAAGAGTCGAAACACCTCTGCTGCAAACTACAGACCTTGTGCTGAGTACCAGGAGAGTCTGTTTAGGAAGCTTTTGTTCTAGGCTTGCATATGAAAGGGATGGCCAGTAGGAAACTTGGGATAAAATTAAGGTTGGTTTGTTTGTTTTTTTTCCTCCAGGATTGGGGAGTTCAGTTGAGACAGTCTTGCCACACACACCAGGCTGGCTTTGGATTTGGCATCAATCCATCTGCTTCTGCCTAGTGAAGTTGCCTTTTTTTCTTTTTTTAATATTTAACATTTTTATTGCAAAGATGCAAAAGGAAAATACTTGAAGTTAAAAGCAGTTGTTATCTATGTGTAATCACAAATAATTGCAGGGAAATAGTATTTGTATAGAATATAATGTTACATAAACAACCATATGCCAAGAAACTAAAATATATGTCAAAATCTGGAATAGTTTGATGTTGGCTGGTTCTCTAACATTATCTTGAAAGTCAAGACATGCTACTGCTCAAATCATTCCTACTAGGAATATTTACATATTCATAATATTTGATGTTCAAATAGTTATGTCCCCAACATCGATGCATAAATAATTCAGTTTACAACAAATGTTTGTTGACTGTAAAGTTCAAATTGGGATACAACGTTTCTAAATTTATAAGAAATCTAGAGATTTCTAAGTATTAACTAAGCTTTGAAAATTAATTGAAGGATTTGAATCTGTTTAATAACTTGGTCAATGTCTGAAGACTGGTACAGTGAATTGCTGTGAGATATACTAAAATTTCATGAAGTGTACCTATTACATGAATTTTCTAATGCCTTCTAAGAGTTGAGCATGTGGTAAAGGCCTTGCCACATCCTTAACGTCTGTAAGGTTTCTCAACAGTATGGATTCTGTTAAGAGTGGGAAGAGTTGAGACCTGGGTAAAAGACTTTCCACATCCTTAACATCTATAAGATTTCTCACCAGTATGGATTCTGTGGTGAGCTTGAAGATTTGTGAGATGGGTAAAGGACTTGCCACATTCTTTACATTTGTATGCCTTCCTTCTCTTTGGGATGAATTCTCTTATGCCTGGTGAGGCATGAACATCTGTTGAAGCACTTTCCACATTCTTTATACTTGTATTGTCTCTCTTCATTTTGATTGCTTATATAATGCTTCTGTTGCATCTGGTCATGAAATATTCCTGATACCAATTTCTGGATATAATCTTGTACATTTTTCTGTGAAAATAGGTCTTGTGTTTGGTGGGAACACAGAACGCCTTCACTATGGCCCCAGGTAGCAAGCAGGCCTCCAAAGTTTACACACTCCTCACCATCTTCATTTCTTCCTTTCTGTGTCAACAGTGCATGAACCATTCCACTTCTCTATCACTCAGACTTCTCCACCACATACTTCCTTATAATAAGGCCCACATGCCCAGCACCGCAAGGCACTGGAGTGGCCCATAGGTGTCTTCTCAACAGCCAGGGCCTAAGGACCCTAACTGGCTAGTCCCCATGTGAGCAGAAGGTCATCAGATGGGGATAGCTGTCTTCCTGCCTCGATTTCTTTCTTAAATCACTGATCCTTTACAGGCTGGTAGATTGTCATCTTACAGATACATACGGGGGTGCTCTGCCTCTGTCCTCAACAGAAGTAAGAACCTGGTACTCCTAGGCTTAAGTGAAAATGATTTCAAGGATTTTGGAGTACAAATGCTGTGTGGTGCCCTGATTTGTCAAGTATGTAAACTTGAGATATTCTAGTAACTCACGGTTACGGGCAAAGTGGGAAGGAAGGCGACAGGATAGGCATGTTGGATTTTCAGTAAGAAACAACTGCAGTTAAAAAGGAAAAACTTAGGGCAGGCCAAACTTAGGCAAAATGACAAAGTAAATGAAATTGCCAATAGAACCCTGTTCTCCTTGGATATAAACACAGGAGCAGAGGCAGATAATAGGCAGCTTGTATCTCATTGCTAAGAGAAACTTTATAGTAGAAAAAGAACATGGGACTCAGGTCTTGCTAGGTTTGGCCAAACGCTTTGATCTGTTATATACTAACTATGTAATCAAGATAACTTAATGTCTCTGAGCTTCAGTATCCTTGACTGTTGAATGGTGATAATGCTGCTTATTGACTACTTGAAGTCAATATGAGGATTGAATTGAGAACTCAACTGTGAATGTCCCTAGTAGATATACCCATAGCACATAGGAGGTATTACATGTTAAGCCAAATGCATTTCTACTTCTTATACCTGCTAGTATGCTAATGTGAACATTTGGGTGTCTTTGGAACCCAAGGGGGATGAAACTATAATGGTATGATTTCAGGCAGTGGAGATCTCAGGCTTCTGTGATCAGTGTCCATCTGCCAGCTCAGCAGGCTCACATGACACACAAAGTAATTTTTAATTCCAATACAACTATGCTCTGTTGGCAACTAACCAGTGGCCAGGTGGCCATTTGTTTCTTGTACAGAACTAGAACACATAATGGAAAGTAAAGGCTTAGTGTAAAAATGCCATAGTCCAAAGCCCATTTGATAGATTGAAGCAGAACTGAACTCAGCATAAAAAACTGATTGCAAGCCTGCAACAAGAACTGCTGGTCTACTAACAAAGTGGTGTCTTTTGATTTCAAAAGCTCAAGAGAGTGCTTATTACCAACCAAACAAAGGGAATTATGTATAACGTGATTAAATCTTGAAGGTTAGGGACTTCCATAGTATTCTCAGAAAGATGTGAATGGAATCTTATTATCGATATTGATATAAACCTTAATGCTTTTTTAAATGTAGAGTAGCCTAATAGTGGCATCACCCTACAGCTTGTGTGCTACAATAAAGATTCTAATAACAGCGAAGAAAAATTGTTTTGTTGGGATGGAATGCCAATTATGTGTTTTTATGTAAATTGTGGTGCCATTTCTCATTTCACTGGTGCTTAGTCTTTTAACTAGCATGCTTGTACTGTATTTTCAGGTCAACTTTTAACCCTTTATAATCTGGCACATAGCAAGGTCATAGCAGTGTGCAATGACATTGAATACAAAATGAAGGATCGTACAGAGTAACCATAATTTTCTGACCGCAAATAAATTTTGAGCATTAGAATATATATAGCAGAGCTGAAATCAGTAGAAAAATACATAATTATCCAAATAGATGAGAGAAAGATATGGATTATTTAAAATGGTGGGCTGGAGTCAATCCAGGAGTACCAATCCTAGGGTATAATTCTGTCTGAATTGTAAAGATTAGAGGAAATGTATTTTCTATGAGCATTTTACCAGGGTCTGGATCTTATTCTTGAAACTGTATTTTGCTCTGTAAATATACTAGCACAAATCATTAAGTACATATAAGAGGTCCATTAGTAATTAGGATATCTAGGGGAAAGACAAGAAGACAGATGGTGTTCAGTAAATATTAATTTAAAAACTATTTATCTAAACTGTTTATTTTTAAAAAACCTATTTGAGGTTGGGGTTTTAGCTCAGTGGGAGAGTGCTTGCTAGGCCCTGGGTTCAGTCCTCAGCTCTGGGGAAAAAAAACCCACTTATCTAAGCTAGTCAAAGTGGCTCACACCTGGAATCACAGCACTCAGAAGCTCAGGCAGGAAGATTGCAAGTTCAAGCCTAGCCTAGGCTACATAGTGAGATCCTAACTCTAACAACAGAAAGGTTAGGTATCTAGTCAACGTTCCAGCATGGATGGGGGGAAGGGCTACAAGACCCTATGCCTAGTTGAAGAGCTACAAGAGTCAAAGACTGCTAAGGGAGGGAGAGTCAGTTTTCCTTCAGAGATAAGCCCTCAGAAAGGTTGCCCAAGCCCAAATAGTCAGCCCTATATACACATATGGAATGGGAATGTGAATTTGAGAGGGGATACAGGAGGAGCTGGAATGGAGAAGGAGGGGAGATATGACAAAAAATTCATTATACTCACATATGAAATTATTAAAAAACTAAAAATAGGAAAAATTTAAAAGACTGGCTATTAGAAGGTTAAGGGAAAATAAGAGATTGTATACCCATAATGACAAAGTTCACATTAAGTCACTTCCCAAGCAAATGTTTCTGTATGACTGGTAGATTTTCGAGAGAAGACACTGGCTTGATATTTCATATTGTTGTCATATTTGTGATGAGATCTCAGTGTGTGGACTTTTTGTTCTGTGCGTGATGTGGACAGAACAGGTTGGGGCAGAAGAGAGGATGTGTGGGCGTATGGGGCCTAGAGGTTGGAAATGGCTTAGGTAGAATGAAATCAGGTGGACAGAGGGGACTGGATTGATGTACTGATTTGTGTCCTGGTCCAAGCCTGGAGTGTAGGAGTAGATCTGGCTGAGTGGAAAGGTTGGATGTGGTATGAGAAGAGCCTGACAAAGCCTAGAGGTTAGTTTCTATAAAGGGACATTTTTATTTGAAACAGGGTCTCATGCTATATTCCAGTAGTCCAGGTTACCTTGGAACTCATTCCAGTCCTCTGCATCAGCCTCTCAAGTGTTGGATTATAGGTGTGAGCCACCACACCAAGTTAGATGGTCCTTTGCTCAGAAGTTTATAGGGGAAAAATGTGTGAAGTCATAGCTGGAGGTATGTATAGGATTGGACAAAGCAGGTCATTTTTTTATCTATCTTTTTGCCTTGTTTTAAGCTAGATACATTTGTAGAGAAGGAAGTAGAAATGTGGCAGTTTCATGAATCAAATCAAATGGACTGGCAGCACAGGTTATTAGACCAGGTAAGAAGGGACAACCATTTTGTCATTTTTAAAAATTAATTTTTATTTGCCAGTTTTATGCATGTGTATAATTAATTTTAGTCTTTGTCACCCCATTAAACTGTTTCATTTCCCATTCTCCCACTAAAACCCTTCTTCCCTACAAATTTGCTTCCTACTTTCATGACTTATGTGTGACCGTCTGAGTTGAAATAGGATTGCCTGCGTGTGTATCGGTGGGAGGCTGTTAAACAATTTGAGTGGTTACTTCACTGAAGAAAGTGACACCCCTTCCCTCTGCCACCATTCCCTATCAGTAGTCCTTGAGAAGAGTGGTGGCCTCATGAACCCTTCCCCTTTCCATGATGAAATGTTAACAGGTTCAATAGTGTGGGGTCCTTGTATAGGTAACCACAGCCTGTAGGGAGTTCACGAGTGCATTGGTCATTCCATGTGCTCAAAACACTGTTTCACAGCACTCATCCTCAGACTCTGGCTTCTGGCCTTTGTAATTTCCCACCTTCTCTTCTCTGAGCCTTGCAGTATGGTGGTGTGTGTGTGTGTATGTCCCATTTAGAGCCTAGTACTCCACAGTCACAGTCACTTGTTTTTTGCACTTTGATAGATCCAATGTGAATCTTTTTATTACCTACCATTAACTGCAAAGAGAAGCTTTTCTGATAAGGACTAAGAGCTATACTTATCTATAGGTATGAAGACATATATTTAGATGACACTGTGATACTGTGTCAGTTCAACAAACTAATATTAGTAGGTTCTTCCCTAGGGCCTATGATCTCCCCAGCCATGAGTTCTTGGCCGGGTTTACAGTACCAGCATCTCCACCTGTGGATTGTGCCTTGAATTAATTAATTTAATTTAATTAGAAAATGTATGGTTACTCCTATAGCAGCCATGCCACTATTGAACCAATGGACATATCTTGCCAGATGGGTCATTGTTCATAGCTGGGTAGAACTGTTGATGGCTTTTCTCTGCCAGCAGCCTGCATAGCACCTACAAAAGTTAGCAAGGAAGAAGCCTCCAAGTCAGTACCAGTGCATGTTGATTTCAGCAATAAGAATTGAATTCTGCTGGGCAACAAAGAGCAAGAGCAATAGCTTGCATTACTTGGGAAGGGGGTGTCTATGAGACCCTCCTCAAACCATTTTATCTTTTTTTTTTTGGTTTATTTGAGATGGGGTTTTTCTGTCTTACAGCCCTGGCTATCCTGGAACTCTTTGTAGACCAGGCTGGCCTTGAACTCACAGAGATCCTCCTGCCTCTTCCTCCCGAGTGCTGGGATTAAAGGTGTGTGCCACCAGTGTCCAGCTCCATTTTATCTTTTGAGACTCAAGGAAATGGGGAAACATATAATTGGATGGATGGATGGATGGATGGATTTACTGAGTCATATCATGGAGCAAATCAGATTGAGAACCTTACACTTAAGAATAGGAAGGCTGTCGGGCGGTGGTGGCGCACGCCTTTAATCCCAGCACTCGGGAGGCAGAGCCAGGCGGATCTCTGTGAGTTCGAGGCCAGTCTGGGCTACCAAGTGAGTTCCAGGAAAGGCACAAAGCTACACAGAGAAACCCTGTCTTGAAAAACCAAAAAAAAAAAAAAAAAAAAAAAAGAATAGGAAGGCTACTGCAGATATCTGTTGCCCTAACAGAAGATTCTTTTTCTTTTTCATGGGAATGACACAGACATAAGCCTGGACTCAACTGGCAGTTTTTAAGGAGAGCCCCAGAGCTGATTGCATATAAACTTTATCCGTCTTGTATCATCTGTGGGAGGCCAGCTCCCACCTTTTCAAGGATTCCTATGAGGAAGAGAGAGGAATAAGAAATTTTTAGATAGAAAGATAGCAAGCAAAGAGGAGAAAGACAGAAACACAGGATAGCTTCTGAAGGACCTGGGTCAATACCCAATGGCCCCTTCTGCCTCTTCAAAGGGGCTTTTTATAACAATACCAAGGGGCAGGGCAAAAAGACCTCCCCCCCTTGCTAAATGAAAGCACACCACAGAGCCAAATGTAGACTCTTCCAAACACCTGGTAACCACGCCTGTGGTCAAATCATCCCCTTATGCAGCCCTGCTGTGTAAAGCAAGCTCAGATTCTCGGGACCTGAGTAAGTTCTCACCAGAAAACCTCTATGGGTCTCTACAATCATCCCTAAAATCTGAAGAGTATTGTTTTTCCAAATCTGTTAAACTTTGTGGAGGATACAAATATGAAATAAGCAGCAGTGACTGCTGTTTCTTATGTAAATCCGTCCACTAGGTAGGGTGCAGCCAGCAGAGGCACCTTAATGTAAGCATCCCCAGCAATATTCCATGCATATAGTACAGTATGTTTTTTATTCTGCTGTCGTAAGAGCCTTCTAAGATGGAAAGATGGTACTTGGGGAAATTGTCATTAGCTACATTGGAATACAGCCAGGGTTTTCAACACCCAAACCATGCAGAGAAACAACAGAAACACACACACTCTCCTCTGCCTCTCTCTCTCAGAAACTAAAGAGAATATACATGTATATGTTATATCTTATGGTGATGATTTTAAATTTGTAATTCATAAATGTGTTCAAGGACAGCCTAGACTACATGAAACCATGTCTTAGAAAAAAGTCCTCAGAGATATAAAGTTAAGTGAATCGTTTCAAAACTGTATGTGTAGATATGTGTATATACAATTTGTCTATAAAATTGTGTGTGTAATTTTCCCAAAAAAATTCATAGAAAAAAATGTATATATGAAACTGCTAAGAGTAATTACTCCTGGCTAGGAGAATTTGACAAGTAGGGGAGTAGAGGGAGCTTTTCTTCTATAGAAGAACTTCTCTTCTACTTAATGTTTTATGCCATTTGAATGTATTACTTTCGTAATTAATAGACTTGATGTTAAAAACAAATCTCAAGGCTAGGACTTAGCTCAGTAGTAGAGCATTTTTGTACCATGTGCAGGCCTTGGGTTGAATCCCTAGCATGGAAATAAACATAAATCCAACCATGCAGCAGAGTTATTCCTTCCTACCCCCTTCTCTTCTCCTTCCCCTTCCTCTCCACCTTTCTCTGCTCCCTATTCTCGCTCCTCTTCCCTTCCTCATTTATTTTTTCTTTAATTTCTTTCTTTTTTTTTTTTTTTGGTTTTTCGAGACAGGGTTTCTCTGTGTAGCTTTGCGCCTTTCCTGGAGCTCACTTGGTAGCCCAGGCTGGCCTCGAACTCACAGAAATCCGCCTGGCTCTGCCTCCTGTTCTTTAATTTCTTTTTACATATATTTATTTGTATGTTGGGGAGGCATGCATGGTGCATGTGTGGAGGTCAGAGGACAAGTTATGGGGATAGCTTCTTTCCTAGTATGGGACTTGAACTCAAGTCATCATGCTCCCTAGCAAGTACATTTACCCAGTGAGCCAACTTTTTAGATATGTTACATTTTGATTTTTAATTACAAATGTGCATGTTTCATAGCACTATGTGCATGGGAGTGCAATTGCTTGCAAAGGCCAGAAGAGGGCATTGGACCCCTGGAACTGTAGTTACAGATAGTGACAAGCTTTGCGGGTGCTAGGAACTAAACTTGGATCCTCTGAAAGAGCAGCAACCATTCTTATCCTCCGAGCCATCTCTCTAGCTCCTCACTGAACCATTTTGAAGGGCTTTTTTTTTTTTTGGTTTTTTTGAAACATCACTCATTATATAGCCCAAACTCCCTTTGAACTCTATGTAGTTCAGACTCTAATCAAAATTGTGATCATCCTTCTTCAGCCCTTGGAGTGCAGGCTTAGCAGATGAATGCCAAACTGCAGGGTTTTTTTTTTTTTTATAATAATAGCCCAAGGTTATTGTATCTTAATTCTGGAGGTTAGAATTTCTAATAGGTCTAAAATCCAAAGGCTAGCGGAGCTACAGTTCCTGTAAAGATTCTGGGGGCAAGCTGTTTCCTTGCCTTTCTAGCTTCCATTCATGAGCTGATGGTTCTTTCCACTGTCTTCAAAGCCAGAACTGTGATGTCTTCTCACAACTCTTTCTTAGACCCATCCCCAGTTCCCTATCTGCCCATTTTAGTGTTCTCTTTTTATTTTTAAAGCCTATCAAGTCCAATTTGTGGTGATCAAATACTCTTGCTTGTGGGAACAGCCCTAGGGACTGGGTGGTCTACCAGTGGCCCCACCCTTTAAGAAAAGGGACTCTCTTTCTCCAAGCAGGAGACAGGAGAAATACGGGCATGGTTGTTCATGCCTGTAATCTCAGCATTCAAGAGGCTGAGGTAGGAGGACTGCCATGAGTTCAAACTACCCTGGGCATAGTGAATTCTAAACCAGTTCTCAATAGGTTGAAATCATGTTGAAAGAAAAGAAGAAAGAAGCAAAAAGGAAAAAGGAAGGATTAGGGAGAGGAAATGAAAAAGAATTAGCTAGAGAGCATGTAATAGGGGTGCTGGTGGTTGTCTAGAGAATCACTCAGCTCAGTTCCCTGGCACAGACAAAGAATTGAAAGTCCACGAAAGACAAGACTTAGCTTTATTCCTTCAGAGTGGGAGAGGCTCCGAGTCCACTAAAAGGACTAAAGGGAAGCTGGCTTGGGTGTTTTTATAGATTACCCTTTCCCCTCTTGGTCTAGTTTAGATAGCTCCACCATGGCCTTCCTGCCAGTTTTCTTCCAATGTCTTATGGGAACAAGAAATTTCAGGGAGCCCACTTTCATTTCCTTTGTCTACCTATGTCTATCTACCTATCCTTCAGAGCAGGCATTTTCAGACATGATGGAAAAACTCAGAGGAAAAGAAAAGATTTGACAATATTAAACTTAAAAAGTTTCTTAATGCAAAAACTTACATTATAAATAAAGTTAAAACCCTAGAGATCAACTGAAAAGTGATTGGTATACATGTATAAAGGGTTGGCGAATATCCATAATGTAAACAGCAAGTCACTGTGAGAAAACAGTAAAAAAAAGACTGAATTTATCCTCTTATCTAGCTCAAAAGTCATGTGTGTGTGTGTGTGTGTGTGTGTGTGTGTGTGTGTGTGTGTGAGAGAGAGAGAGAGAGAGAGAGAGAGAGAGAGAGAGAGAGAGAGAGAGAAATTTTCAGACGGATATAAACTTACCATGCCCATATTTTACAACGTGATGGAAAAAAGAGACCATGAATTTGAAAGCGAGCAAAGAGGGGTATATAGGAGAATTTGGAGGGAAGAAAGGGAAGGAAGAAATTATGTAATTATAATATCATAAATAAAAGAAAAATGGTAGAATGGTTGAGATTGGTAGAATGGGAGAAATTATAGAGACTCTAGTACATGCTGCCTATAGGAAACCCATTTTAAACCTAAAAACAGGGACTTGGAGTGGTTAAGAACAGATACTATTCTTGCAGAGGACCCAAGTTCAATTCTCAACACCTCCATTAGGTGGCTCATAACCATGTGTGACTCTAGGTCCAGGGGATCTGACACCTTCCAGTCCCTGAGAACACCTACACTCAGGTGCGAATACCCACACACAATACACAACTAAAAATAATATTTTAAAATTAATATAAAGCATAAATTATATGTAAGATACAGGAAAGTATATATAAATATGTCATCACAAAAATACATTTTAAATTAAATGAACATTGCTAGAAATAAGACATTTCTTAATGATAAGGTATCTTATTCATTGTAATGATATAATCTTTCCATATATATGGATCTAATAACTGATATTCTAAGTACTTGAAGCAAAAGCTGGCTAAACTTAAGGAGGACTAGGCAAATCCAGTTTTAGAGATTTCAGTACCCATCTCTTGATAATTGATAGCCCATAGAGGCAGACAGGAAGTATATAGAAAACTTGAATTCTTGGTAAGATGGTAAACTGGAAGCAGCTTCTGTATGGCCCAGTGGAGAAGGAATGTCAGGGTAAGAACAAATAGACTCTGTTTTAAAGGAGGAAGACCATCAGAGAGATGACACCCAAGAGGACAGAGGAGAAAAATCACAATGTTGTGAAAAGAAGTATGCCAACCCAAACCCAGCTCCAGCCACATGGCTCCTCAGTGGGGGTGAGGAAGCAGAAGCGTCATCCAAAAGATCGATAATCCTGATGAAGTGACACTGTCAGTTCTATCCACCAGACAAGCCTACAAGCCACACAAGCCACACATCAAGTTGTAAACATTGTACAGAGTGTGCCTTTGATGGCATGAGTCATCAGTGGAGAAGCAGTCCTTGATGCAGATGCTTATAGCTTGGAGCCATCTAGAGGAAATCTAGAGTTAAAAACTGAGCTACCCTTGGTGATTCAGAACAGGGAACAAGCAAAGTCAAGTCTCATCAGCTCAACACACTTTCAGGATAAAAGAAATCCCTGGGAAGCAATTGTGAAGCACAGAAAGGCCAGACACTGACAAGCTAAGTATAGGATGGCAGGAGGGTTGAATCGGGCAGTAAAGTGTATAGAGAAAGCCAGCTGTGCACTTGGTATGTGGAAGCCACCCTCATGAATTGAGAATGAATATGGAACTTAATAGCCTCGACCCTCAGGTTAGTGAGCAGGTCAGCTTCTGAAACCACCTATCTGCCAGGAATTCACTTCGGTAGTGCACTCCAAGAACTAAAGACCACTCAACACCCACAGCCTCATTCCTCCAACAGGTTATTAATATTTAGTGGACTTTGAAAATAAAATGATAGGCCTGTCTGTCTAGACATCATTCCTGTGGAAGCTTCTCTCACTCTCAAGGCACTTAAGATATACCTTCTAACTAAAATGTTAACCACTGTGGAATCTCAAGAAGGTGGGAGAACCTTTCCAGCCCACAAACTACAAAGCTAAGGGTAACCAGAAGAGGCTCCTGGTATGAAAAGAGGGGGGTTATTAAAATGGAGATAGCTCTGGCAAACAACACACATGGTTGCAATACAGACCCAGCACCAACATAACCCATAGGAAAGCCAAGGCTCCAGTGTCCCATGGACATCCCCATCTCTTACCACATATATTGGGGGGGGTCTGCAATTTTTAAGGACCCAGAAAGAAGCTTCTCCATTTATTTCTTTAAAAATTTTTATTTTCTTTGTGTGTGTGTGTGTGTGTGTGTGTGTGTGTGTGTGTGTGTGTGTGTATGTATGTATGTATGTATCTGTGTCTATGTAAATGTAGGCATATGTGTGTTGCAGTGCCCTTAGAGGCCAGAAGAGAGTGTCTCATCCCTTGGAGCTGGAGTTACAAATGTTTGTGAAACACCAGACATAGTATTGGGATCTGAACTCTCGCCCTGCCCTCGTGATTAACAGCAAGGTGCCCTCTTAACTGCCGAGCCATCATTTCAGCCTCACTTCTTTATATCTTGTGATTCCCCCTTTTCCTATATGTTTACTAGTCTTTTCACTTTGTCACATTTTTAAAATAAAAACTTGTTTTAACTTTTTATTCCCCATCATGCATTTATCCAGTTTTGTTTACACTTTTTTGATTATTAAATATTTTTTTCTCCTACTCTGTTTCCCCCTCCATTTTTCCTTTCCCTGTATTATTAGTAATATCCTAACTTTATCTTGCTGTTTTAAAGCTTTTAGCTTCCTGTCTTTTATTTACCTACTTACATTTACATAGTTTTGATCACAAGCTTTTTCATTATTGGGGAATTTTTGTATTTCTCTTTATTTCCCTTTTTACCTTCTGACTCTTTCCCCTTTATTATTATTATTCCCCTCTAGTCTTTTTAGCTTTTATTTCTTTAACCCTGTACCTCTTGTTTTTTTTATCTTCATGTCCATTTCCTTTATCTCATTCATTTACTATTTCTACATTTAACCTAAATAATTTTTTAACTTCATAGTATACTACATGAATTCTGTCATTTTCATTTTATGGTTACTGGTGATGTATGTATTGGTTTAATAAATTAAGAACATTTTTATATCTTTCATGGTTTGGTATGATTGCTGTCACAGGAATTTTTTTCTCTCTGAGTGGTCCTGGGGATTAAGCCCTCAAGACAAGGGTACCTACTAAGAAGATCTTCCAAATGAAGCTGAAAAATATATCCAAACCAAAATATACACTAATTGTAACACATAAATACTAGGAGCATGAAAAATTAAAGCAAAGTGACTCATTGAAAATACTGTAACTCTTCAACTATTGAATTCAAAGGAACTGAAATGGGTAAAATGTGAGATGAAGATTTCAGAAGTTTACTGGTAAAAATGATCATTGCTATCCAAAGGATACAAACATTGCATAAAGGGAATAATAGAAGGCTAGAGAGAGAAAAATCAGTGGATAAGAGCACTTTTTTCTCTTGCAGAGGACTTGGGTTTTGTTTCGTAGCTACCCACATGATGGCTCACAATCATCTATAAATCCAGTTCCAGAGGATCCTGATGTTTGAATCTTAGATGGTCTTTTAATAAACCCGGAGCCAGATATCAGAGTGAAAGCTGAAAGATCAGAGAAGCAGAACAGCCAGCAACTAGTCCTTACCTCTACAAAATCCTCAGCTGTAGAAGTAACCGTCTTATTAAATAAGAAACACAGAGCCAATGCAGAGATGAAAGCCCAAGAGGTCAGAGCTAAGAGCCTTACCTGTCACTGCTGCAGCTATCCTCTTCAGCCAAGAGACTTCCTTCCTGTGTGTTTGTCTTTATATAGACTTTCTGTTCTGCCTTCTCATTGGTTGTAAACCTAACCACATGACTGCCTTGTCACTGCCTTCTGTACAGACCTCCAGGTCTTCTATGGTTGGTAGTGAGATTAAAGGCATGTGTCTCCAATGCTGGCTGTATCCTTGAACACACAGAGATCTACCTAGCTCTGCCTACCAAGTGCTGGGATTAAAGGCGTGCACCACCACCGCCCAGCTTTTGCTATGGCTCTAATAGCTCTGACCCCCGGGGCAACTTTATTTATTAACATACAAATCACATTTTAGTACAAATACAATATCACCATACTCAGCCTAAAAGTGAGTTTCTGTTTCCTCATGCCTTATATAACTTTCTCTGCCCTGCCATATTACTTCCTGGGATTAAAGGCCTGTGTGCTTCCCAAGCAAAGGCATGAGATCTCAAGTGCTGGGATTAAAGGTGTGTACCACCACTGCCTGGCTCTGTTCCCAGCGTGGCTGTGAACTCACAGAGATCCAGATGGATATTTGCCACAAGGGATAAGATTAAGGGTGTGTGGCCACCACTGTCTGGCCTTTATGCCTAATCTAGTGGCTGGCTCTGTCCTCTGATCCTCAGGCAAGTTTGTTAGGGTACACAATATATCCTGACAGGATCCAAAGCCCTCTTTGGAACTCTGTGAGTACTAGGTGCACACCGATGCACAGACATACATACAGGCAAAACACATGCATAAAATTAAATGAAATCTAAAAGAAAATTAGATTAAGGAAGTAAAGAAATCAATCCAGGCCTTCAGATGAAAGGCAGCAATATAGAAAAAGTTAGAAAAATGGATGAGGAAATACATAGTGCTAATGGAAAAGTCAGTGGCATAAGAGAAATTAAAAAGTTAGAAATGAAAAATTCAATCCAATAGAAAACATTACCTGTATATAGACTTGCCCAAGCAGATGAAATAGTACTAACAGTGGAGAACAAAGGCAATGAAATATGACATTAAAATATAAATTTAAGAAAAGAGTATAATCACAATTCCAAGAACTCTAGAATACAATCAAAAGAACAAACCTAAGGATCCACAGGATAAAAGAAGGTGCTGAGTTTAAAAGCTAAAGGCATAGTGAGACTAATTCATAAATGAAATAGTAGCAGAATATTTCCCAAATCTAGAGAGAAATGTACATCCAAACATAAGACATATTTAGATTCCCAAGTAGATAGGCCCAGAGACGTACTTATCCATAACATTGTAGTCAAAATGTCAAATATACAAACAATATTAAAATCTACAAGCAATTATGATTTACCTAAAAAGTCATACATCAGAATAACATCAAGTCTCTCATCAATAACCCTAAAAAGCCAGGAAAGCAAGGAGCGATCTGTTTCAAACATTGAAAGTAAATAACTGTCAACCAAGATAGTTAGGTCCAGATAAACTACCTTTTAATTTCAAGAGAGAAAGACACAAGAGAGAGCTAGGAATGAATCTACCATCCCCAACACAATAAATCAGTAATGTTCTAATGTTAAAGGGGAAGAAAACAAGCAGAAAAAATTTGAATGCAAGTGGCCTCATTTCATCGTTAAAAAGATGCATACTTGCAGAGCAGATTAAGAACAACGTGATGTTTTGACTCCAAGCAATCCACCCCATTGGCAAAGACACAGACTAAAGATCAAAGTATGGAGTGAATCTACCAAACAAATAGAATCTGGAAACAAGCTGGCAGACCTAGCTATTCAGATACCTGACACAGTAAGCTTCAAAATTAGAAAAATATAGAGGAGGCAACTATGTAGGCAGAGTTTTCCCGTCCCAGCAGCTGCTTCCAAGTTATCACATGAAGGCTTATATTAATTACAAATGCTTGGACAATAGCTCAGGCTTATTACTAACTAGCTCTTTCATTTAAATTAGCCCATTTCTATTCATCTATGTGCTGCCCCAAGGCTCGTGACTTTTACCTCTATCCCATTTTGTGTGTCTGACTTGTTCTCCATCTGGCTGACAAATCCTCTGACTCCACCCTTCTTTTTCCCATCATTCTCAGTTTGGCCTTCCTACCTAAATTTATAGTTTTCCTTAATAGTGATTAAAAAATTAGGTACAAAACTTTGAACTAACAAAGATAAGATAGATGATAGAGTAACTTTTGTTATATATAGTTTTACTATGTTAAGGTTAAAACCTTTTTAATTAGAAAAAAAGGAGAAATGCTATGGAATAATCCTTCTGTACATTGTGAATATATTTTACTCTCATTGGTTAATAAAGAAGCTGATTGGCCCATAGTAATACAGAATAAGGCTAGGCAAGAAAGCCAAACTGGAAATGCTGGGGGGAAGAAGGACAGAGTCAGAGATGCCTGTCAGCCAGCCACCCAGGAAACGAGACATGCTAGAGGACAGGTAAAGCCATGAGCCATGTGGCAAAACATAGATTAATAGAAATGTGTTTATTTAAATGTAAGAGTTAGCTAGTAACAAGCCAGAGCTATTGGCCAAACATCTATAATTCATATTCAGCTTCTGAGTCAGTTATTTGGGACCAGGCAGTTGGAACAGGAAACATCCATGTATATAGTTGTACATCAATAAATGGGATAATTCATCAAAATGCATAATAGATGGGGCCGACATGTAGCTTAGTTGGTAAATGTTTGCAGGGGGGGACTGAGTTCAATGCTCAGCACCATATAAACTAGGTGTGATGGCTCACAACTAATCTGAGCACTTGGGAGTTAGAGACAGAAGGATCAGGAGTTGAAGGTCATCCTCAGCTGTATAGTGAGTTTGAGGCCAGCCTGGATTACATGAGACCCTGTCTCAAGGAAAAAAAAATTGATACTTGGAAAGAACTGCACACTGGAGCTCCTGTTTCCATAAAACAAATGATAATAGAGATAAAGGGTCATATAGGTCCTGTATTGTGCTGTCAAATGCCAGTCTCATATTTAGATATGTTATCCAAACTAAAAGTAAGCTTCAGAATTAAACGACTCTGTAGGTTCAATAGACTTGTCAGATACCTACAGGATATTCTATAACAGCTCATTCTTCTCAGTTCATGGAACTTTCTCTAGTACAGATCATGTTCTAGGCCACAATGAATCATAGCTGATTCAAAATGATCAAAGTAATTGCTTGTATTTTATCATATCAAGACAGAATAAACTTGAGAATAATAGCAAGATATGCTGGCTAGGTTTATACCAACTTGACACAAGCTAGAGTCATCAAAGAGAAAGGAATTTGCATCAAGAAAATGCCTCCATAAATCAAGAAAATTTCTTCATAAGATCAGGCTGTAGACAAGTCTGTAGAGCATTTTTTTAATGAGTAATTAATGGAGGGCCCAGCCCATTGTGAGTGGTGCTGTTCCTGGGCTGGCTGGTGGTCCTGGGTTCTAAAAGAAAGCAGGCTGAGCAAGCCATAAGGAGCAAGCCAGTACGCAGCATCCCTCAATGGCCTCTGCATCAACTTCTGATGTGTTTGGGCTCATGTCCTGACTGCCTTCTGTGATGAACAGTGATGTGGGAGCATAAACCATATAAACCTTTTCTCCCCAAGTTGCTTTTGGTTGTGATGCTTTGTCACAGCAATAGTAACTCTAACTAAGACACAAGAGAAATCTCAAAAACAGCACAAGTACTTGGAGCCTGAAAAATACTTTCTTGAATGAGAAGTGAGTCACTGATTAAATAAGGGAGGACATTTTGTTCAATCTTAGAAGGCATGCAGCATCCCTCCACAACTTATGAGAACATTGGGATTCAATAAAGACAGTTCAAAGAGTAAAGTTTTTTGGTTTTTTGAGACAGGGTTTCTCTGTGTAGCTTTGCACCTTTCCTGGATCTCACTTTGTAGACCAGGCTGGCCTTGAACTCACAAAGATCAGCCTGCCTCTGCCTCCAGAGTGCTGGGATTAAAGACATGCGCCACCACCGCCTGGCTGAGAGTAAAGTTTATAGCAACTGGTACATACATTAAAATTTCCGAGAGATCTCAAATAAATAGTATAATGATTCACCTCAAGGTTTTAGATGAGCAAGTAAAAGCCAAGCCAGAAAGCATTAAGCATCAAAGAATAATGAAAAAATGAAATGGAGACTGAAAGAACAGTACATGGAACCAATCAAAATATTAGTTTTGAATATCAAGTTGACAAAACTATTTAATTTTACCAAGAAAAAGAAAAAAAGAGTCAAATTAATAAAATTACATATGAAAAAAGGGAAATTACAGTAGCTTCCAAATAAGTCCATAGGACCACCATTAGGGAAGCCTGAGAAAACTTATGAAATGGGAAGTCTAGAGAAAACAGTACATTCCTATACACACTAAATCTACCAAAATTCAGTCAAGAGGATACAACCAATTTAAACATCCATAGTAGGCAGTGGTATCGAAACAGTATCGAAGAATCATACAAGAAAGAAAAGTTCACAACCAGATGGATCTTCTGCTGAATTCTGCCAAACCTTTAAAGAAGAGCTAATACTAAAATCTCTTAAATTAATCTATAAAATAAAAAGATAGTAATTCTACCAAATGCATTCTGTGAAGCCAGCCTCACGATGATTTGAAAACTCAATAGGGACAGAAGTAAGAAGACAAATGCAAATCTGTTTACACAATGAACATCGATACAAGACTTTTCAATTAAATACTTGCAAGATGAATTCAAGAGCATGTGGTTTCACCCCCCCCCCCACATACATACAGGAATCACCATGTAGACTCAATAGGTTTATTTTATTTTTTAAACCTTTTTTTAAAAAAAGATTTATTTATTTTTATGTATACAGTGTTCTGCCTGAATGCCAGAAGAGAGCACCAGATCTCATTATAGATGGCTGTGAGCCACCATGTGGTAGCTGGGAATTGAACTCAGGACCTCTGGAAGAGCAGCCAGTGCTCTTAAGCTCTCCAGCCCCGACTCGGTGGATTTAAAAATTTAGAGTGCCTGAAGTTGGGAGGGAAAATAGGTTGCGGGGAGGGGGGGGGTAGTGGATGAGTTTGAGAGGAGGGAAGAAGGTGAGTCTGATAAAAATACATTATATACATATATACAATTCTCAGTTAAAAAGCAAACACTCATCCACTAATTCAAGTCAAAAGCAGCTCATAATATGGAAACCAATAGATACAAAACAACACATGGACAAGAAATCACAATGATTGAATAGATGCTCAAAAAGCCTTTGATGAATTTCCACATCCTTTTAAAAATAAAAAACCTGAAGAAAATTTGAATAGAAAGAACACACTTCAACAAACAACAGGCTGCATGTAATCATACTATAGCCAAGATTATACCATGTGTGGAAAATCTGAAGGTGGTTCCTCTAAAATTGGGGGAAAGATGGTGGTATCCATGCTTGCTGCTTTATATGATGTTTGAAATCTTAATGAAAGCAAAAAGACAATACAAAAAGGGATGTGGATAAGATAGGAAGAAGTTGCCGGGCAGTGGTGGCACACGCCTTTAATCTCAGCACTGGGAGGCAGAGCCAGGCGGATCTCTGTGAGTTCGAGGCCAGCCTGGTCTACAAAGTGAGATTCAGGACAGGCTCCAAAGCTACACAGAGAAGCCCTGTCTCAAAAAAAAAACAAAAAGAAAAAAGGAAGAAGTCAAATTATCTGTTTTGAAGATGTCATAATCCTATAATTAAAGACTCTAAAATTTCCACCAGAAAACTCTTAATCTGATAATCAGTTTCATTTCTAATAATTTTATTTTTGATAACAATTCCATTAAAGTAACTATGTTTCCAAATTAGCTATGTAGCCAAGGCAAGTGTGGAATTCACTCTGTGGTCCAAGCTGGCCTGGAACTAATAAACCTGCCTCTTTCTCCTGAGTGCTGAGAATTACAGGCAATGCCACCATACCTGATTAAAATTACGGTATCCATTTTCCCCACATTCATCTCTAGATTCATTGTAATGTCAAGAAAAATTCTTAAGAGGTTGTTGGGAAAGAAATTGACAGGCTTAATATCAAATTCATAAGGAAATACAAGTAACCTAGACCTGCCCAAAGAACTTTAAAATATAAGAACTAACAGAATTTAGCTTACCTGACTGCAAGACTTTAAAAATCAGTATGAACAATACTGGTATAAAGAGGGTACAGAGCAGTTGAACAGACTTGTCTAGAAATATACATGTGGACCATTGATTTTTAAAATAAAGATGCCAAGGCAAATTCCACTGAGAAGGGATATTTGTCAGCCAATAGTGCTGGGACAGTTGGACAACTGTATGCCAGTGAATGCCCCCAACTTTTATTCCACACCATGTATAAATGTTAATGCAGAATGAATTATAGACCAAAATGTAGGAACTATAGTCATCAAGATTCTGGAAAGAAAATGGGAGAAAGATCTAGTCATCTTGGTTTGGAAAATATTTAGTAAGACATAAATCTTGAGCTAGAAAAGGAGAGAAACCAAAATACATTGGACTTCATGGGACTGTGAAATGTTTCCTGTTCAAATTGCTCATGTCAAATATAAAAATGCAACTAAAAAACTGGAAATATTTGCAAAATATGTTTCTGTCAAAGGATTGGTATGTAGAATGTGTAAAGATTTTTGAAAGCTCTTTAATGAAGAGGTAAACAACTCAATTTTTGAAATGGCAAGAATTTGAGCAGACAGTTAACCAAAGAAGAGGTAAACAACTCAGTGTTTGAAATGGCAAGAATTTGAGCAGACAGTTCACCAAAGAAGACAAACAAATAAATACATTCATATTGTTACTTTTTGGGAAAATGTAAATTAAAGCCACATGAGATACTGCTACACACTCTGCTATGGCTTAAATTAGCAACATTGACCATAATTAGCATTCATTAGGGGCAGAACTCTCAAACATTTATTTGGAATGTAAAATTGTTCTTTTTTTTTTTCTGGAGCCGAGGACCGAACCCAGGGCTTTGCGCTTGCTAGGCAAGCGCTCTACCACTGAGCTAAATCCCCAACCCCTGGAATGTAAAATTGTATGTCCAGTTTGGCAGAAAATTTGTCAGTTGCTCACAATATTATACACACACACGCACACACGCGCGCATGCACACAGGGTATGTGCATGGTAGGCTTTCACAAGCTTTCATTACACCTTTACTTGGGTTTCAGGAATCAAACTCGGGTTGCTAGGCTTGTGTGACAAACACTTTACTGCTGAACCATCTTGCAGTCATTGTTGAGACAGGGTCCTGCTATGCAGCCCAGACTTGGGACTTACAATGTTCCTGCCTCAGTCTCCTAGAAATATGCCACTACACCTGGCTCACAAAGTTAAATAGTTTTCTAACATGCAGCTAAACCATTTCTTTCCTAGGTATTTTTTCAAGAGAAATGACATCACATTTATACACATCAGTTTACACATGAATGTTTAGAACAGCATTAGAAACAACTCAAATGCCATCAGTTGGAATGGATAAACAAATTTATGTTGTAACCATTCGATAGAATACACCAAATATTTAAAAAGTGAAAACTATTGACTCACATGACAATATGGGTGAATCTCATAATAAATATGCTGAATAAAAGAATGTATAAAAGAGTAAATAATATATAGTTCCACTTTTTATAAAATTATAGAAAATTCAGAAATTACTCTGTAGTGCTAAAAAGAATATCAGAAGTTTCTTGGGAAGAGGGGTACATTTAGGAGGGATGAAAGAAAATGTTTGCAATGATAGAAACGTTCATTATATTTGTGATTTCAATAAAAAAATTGTTCAATTTTACTTTTAAAATGTGCCCAGTTGTATGCCAATTATACTTCAATATATGGCTGTAAACACATATTCCTATATACCCTCACAAACATAATTTGTGATTTTATGTGCATGGGCCTATGATAGTTATGTGCACCACATGCAAATGCAAGAGCTTCAGGAGTCTAGAAGAGGGTGTCAGACCTCCTGCAACTGGAGTTCAGGCAATAGTAAACTGCCATGTGTTTGCTGAGACCTAATCTTGGGGGCCCCGATAGAGCAGAAATGCTCTTAACCACTGAGCGATCTCTCCTGTCCCCCAAAGTCATTTAAAAGTAACACTTGTTCAATTCCTTTTTCTGAATTTGGGGTCCCAATAGGGTATCACAACTAATTCCTGGTAAGACTGAGATTGGAATTTAAGTGTTTTTGCTGGATATGGTGGTATACTCCTGTAATGCCAGTACTTGGGAGGCAGAGGTGGGAAGATCATCACAAATTTTAAGTTGACATGGTCTATACAGCAACTTTTAGACTAGCCAGGGCTACATAGTGAGACCCTGTCTCAAAAAAAGAAAAGAAAAACAAAGAATTTAAGTGTTCTTATTCTGCATATTGCTCTTTTTAGTATACTGAGTGAAGAGTTCAGATCAAAGGAATGATTATCATTTGGTGGATTTTACAGGCTTCTATATTATACTTGTGGGAAAGACATAATGAAAAGGGTTGGGTTTTTTTCCCCCCAGAATACATTCAGTAGTGTGCTGCAGCTGATCCGTAGTGGTTAGTGAAAGCTGACGGTTATTTTTTTTTTGAATTTGCAAATTAGTTATTCAATAGTGGTTAATAAAATTTATAATTAAAGTATATTAAAATACAGATAATATTCAAACTCATCGCTTCCTAATTTTTTTTAGTATCTTTTACTTTCAACTATTCTTTTTTTTTTTTTTTTTTTGAAAAAGTTTAACAACAGGTTTATTTGAGTAAAGTAACTCCAGGGTGAGCTCTCCAGTCCCAGAGATCCGAGGCCGGAAGGGAAACTTTATACGTTGTAGGCTAGGGGTGATGACGTGTCAGCCGCAAGGCTGGGTTTGTACCCAGGTATAGTCAAAAGCTGAGCTTAGGCGGGGATGTGAGTGGCTGACGGTTTCAGGGGAGGAAGCTGCCAGAAATCTGGAACTGGGCTTTTTGGTGCCTTTTCTTTGTTTGGTGAGCGGGAGGGGTTTGGAGAGTTTTCTCTCTCAACTATTCTTAAGGTTTCTATTTTTCCATGTATATGTATGTGATGTGCACTCATGTGCAAATGCATGTGAACATTTGTGGAAGTCCCATGTTGACTTTGGGTGTCTTCCTCAGTTAACTTTCAACCTTATATATTGAGGCATGATCCCTCGCTTGACCTGAGAGTTCACTGTCCTGTCTCCATCTCCAGAATGCTGGGATTACAGGTAGGCCTCTACATGGGTGTTGGGATAGAAATTTTTGTCCTCTTGATTGTATAGCTAGTGTTTATCCACTAAGCAATCTTCCTAGCCCCTCTTTAAGATTACAATGAGGTTACATTGGGAGCTTGATATTGGTCATAAGGAGAGTAGGTATAATAATAAATTGGCAAGCACAATACATTAGGGATATTCCTTCCCCTTCCCCTGAGAACTGATTGTTAAACTATCATTTTACTAATACATTTCTACCTTAAAAGCACCATTAAAGTCTGGCTTGGAAGGCAATGTATCAGTGCCTAAAGTCATGATTGGTGAAAGGGGGTGGAGGGGTGGTTAGTGTTCTGGGGCCCAGCTTCTTAAACTGTTGTTTGTCACTCCACATAGTTTCATGTAACTGAATGTGTGTGTGTGGGGGGGGGGGGTCACAAATAATTTGCCAACAGTAAAAGGGTTGTGGACATACAAAAACCAAAACTAATTTTAAATCAAATGTATAATAAATCCAAGGAGTTTCTGGCATTGTTTCCCCGTTATCTCATGTGACTTCATTGCAGTCTTGGTTCTGAACAAAATGTGCTCATTTTGCACTGTGCACATGACCCAACCCACAACAAGACAGTGCACATCTGCAACACCCTGGCTCTGTGCCTTTAGCCTTGAAGAGAGGCAAGATAGATTAGGTATACAGGTACTCTTTAAGTGATTAACGTATCTTGGCATCAGGTTGACCCAAAGTAAAGGAGATGAATGCACAGTAAAGGCAGAGATAACTCCCTAATCAGTTATCCAATACAAAGTGGTCAGCACTTCAGTCATCTATACACAAGCAACAAAAATGGACTCAGCAGGTTGTATTTATCTATTTATGCATATATATGTAGATAGATAGATAGATAGATAGATAGATAGATAGATAGATAGATAGATAGATGATAGATAGATAGAAATAATAGTCAAAGAAAAGAGACCATCAGTTTAACAGGGAGTGAGGGGTGACATGGAGGTGTTGGAAGGTGGGGACATAGGAGGGGTTGGAGGGAGAAAAGACAAGGGGGAAAATGTATTTATATTTTAATTAATATGTAAATTTTGAAGGAGGAGCTGGAGGGATGGCTCAGCTGTTTAAAGTACTTGTTGCTCTTGCAGAGGACCCAAGTTCAATTCCCAGCACTTGCGTGGCTGCTCACAAACATCTGTAACTCCGGTTCTGGGTGATCTGACACCCTCTTCTGTTTTCCAAGAGCATCGCGTGCACATGTTGTACACAGATACACATGCGAGCAAAACACTCATACACATAAAATAAACACATTAATAATAAATGGAAAGGCAGAGCAAACTGACTTTCATCATGCTTTCAGTTAGCTTGTGAGCCCACGTGAGAAGCCAATGCTTTTAAACCAAAGCAGCTTCTAAGTACCTGTTACTGTGGGTGCTTAAGAAATGTCCACTGTTCTCCTAAGTGCTGCGGGTGGCAAGGGGCGCCTGGACAGCACAGTAAAATTGACCCTGTAGACAGGGGTGCAGGTGAGCCCGCCCTGAGGGTGTGAGAGGGGCATGGCTGGTACCGCCTCCCTCGTCTGCGGTGTGGTGGTGGGAGCGAGGGAAAGATGCCCTGCCCTCTTGTCTCTACCACCTCCAGCTGGCAAGAGAGCTGACCCTCCACTCTTACCAGCTGCAACTCTCTGGAAAGTGGGCCATACACCTTGTCTAGGCAGCACAGTGGAGCTGACCCTGTTTATGGGTGTGGGTGAACCCCCCCTCCCCCAGAACGTGAATATGAGATATCTAGCCCCGCCCCTTACCTGCCATATGGCAGCATGGGCAGGGAAGAGATGCCCCACTCCGGGCCTTCATGCCTGAGGCAGGTGGGAGAGCAGACTCTACCCCTGGCCTAGTAAAGCACAGTTGTGTCGATCCTGTACCCGGACATGTGGATGAGCCAACCCTGAAGTGAACATGGGAGAGCTGTCCCCACCACTCATCTGTCTTGTGGAGGCATGGGCGGGGGAGAACTGCCCCCCCCCAACACACACACACACACCTGCGACAGAAGAGGGAGCCAACCCTCCCCCTTACCAGCTGCGGCACTCAGGAAAGCAGGCCCTGCTCCTCGCCTGGGCAGCACAGTAGAGCTGATCCTGTTGGCAGAGTCACGGGTGAGCTGGCCCTGAAGGTTTGAGAGTGAGATTACTGGCTACACCCCCCTCGTCTGTCATGTGGTGGAGAGGGTGAGGGAAAGATGTCCTCTCCCCCCTTGCCCCTGCTATCTGTGGTGGGCGAGGGAGCTGACCCTCCCCCTTACCAGCTGTAGCGCTCAGGAGAGTGGACCCTGTACCTCGCCTGGTCAGCAGAGCAGAGCTGACCCTATTGACAGGTACAGGTGGGCCCTGAGAACATGTGCATGGGAGATCTGGCACCACCTCTTATCTGCTATATGGTTGTATGGATGAGGGATAGATGACCCCCCCCCAACCCTCACCACCTATGGTGGCCCTGAGGTCATAAGAGTGGGAGAGCTGTCCCTGCCCATCACCAACTGCAGCACTAGGGAGAATGGCTCCTGCACGTCGCCTGGGCATCACAGTAGAGCTGTTCCTGATGGTCTAGGTGTGGGAGAGCTGACCCTGAGGACATTGTAAGCATTGCAGCTCTGATGGGAAGGGATTCTGGCATTTGGGAGCCAAGGAATACTAAGTGTTACAGCTCGGATGGAAAAGAATTCTGGCAGTGGTGAGCCACTAGGTCACAGTAAGCATAGCAGCTTATAGCCCTGCTCCAGGGAAAGGCTTCCTCAATGTAACAGCTCTGCTCTGGCAGGGGAGGATTTGCCCAGCGAAGTTGTTACAGTTCTGCTCCGGTTTCTGGAGTGTAACAACTCTGCTCCGCTAGGGGCAGGTTTCCCCAGCAAAAGTGATATAGACCCACTCCACCCCGCCCAGGCTCCATCTCTGCTCCTGCGAAAGATGGTCTCACCCAAACCTCATTCAAGAGACTAATTGGGAGGGAGGAATCCAGGAGAGTGGTTGCCTCAGTCAGGGTGGAAGGCCGCAGCAAACTGAACAGACACAGGGCTTATATAGGATTCTTAGGGGCGGGGGGTTTTCCAGGGCGAAGATTTTCAGGGCAGGAATTGGTCAGATTACAGTCCTTGAGAACAGATTGGCTAGATCTTGCGCTCAGGGATTGGTTGGTTTTCTGCTTAGTTGGTCAGGGCCAGATTTGGCTCTGGTTTCAGGGCCAAAGTGTGTTTCTTTCACTGGCCCTTTTTAGCCTTTTGGCTCTAATTTCAGGGCCAGGGCATATTTCTTTCACTAGCTCTGATTCTAAGGCCAAAGTGTGTTTCTTTGGCACTGGTTTCAGGGTCAGGATGTATCTCTTTGGTTCTCAGGGTATATCTGTTTGGTTCTGAGTTGGGGGCTAAAGTGTTTTCTTTTACTGGATCAGGTCTTAGGAGCAGGGTGTTTCTTTCACTGGCTCTGGTCTCAGGATCAGGGTGGGTTTCTTTCACTGGCTCTGGTCTCAGGATCAGGGTGGGTTTCTTTCACTGGCTCTGGTTTCAGGGCCAGGGTGGTATCTTTGGCTGGGCCTTTTACCCTACTAGAGGCATGAAAGCAGAACTGCCCACCCCTGTGGTGATATTTTATCTGTGTCCCCTAATAAAGTATCTGAGGATCAGAGGAAAAAGCCAGCCACTATAGTAAACATAGAGGTCAGGCAACGGTAGCACATGCCTTTAATCCTATCACTCGGAAGGCAGAGGTCTGTCTGGATCTCTGTGAGTTCCAGAGGCCACACTGGAAACAGAGCCAGGCGTGGTGGTACATATCTTTAATACCAGCACTAACCATAAAGGTCTAGAGGTCTGTACAAACAGACAGGAAATGACAGAGCTAGGCAGGAAGAGGAAGTAATGTAGCTGGGCAGAGAGAGGAAATTAGTTGGCAGAACAGAAAGGCATATAAGCGTGGGTATACAGGAAGTAGGTCTCTTTGGAAGGTGTGGAGTTGGTGAGGTGAGGTTAGCTGTGGCTTGCCCTGTTCCTCTGATCTCTCAGGTTTTAACCCTGATATCTGGCTCTGGGTTTGTTATTTAATAAGACCTTTTAAGATTCGTGTTACACACCCCCTCACCCCTTGCTCATTTCTGCAAGGGATGAACTAACCAGGACAGTGCTGAAGCACTCCCCCTGGTGGTGAGGATGGAGAGCTGGCTGGCTGACCAACCCTGCAACTACCCAGGCCCAGAACCAGGGTTGTGTGAGTTGGCCCATCCCAACATCCACTCAATCTATAATCTGTGGATTCGAAGCTCCAGGATCTCCACAACACAGGGCAACAACGGATATCCAAGAGGAGTCCCAGTGAGGACCCAGCATGGATAGTGTAGCAGAAGCCAGAGGCCTCAAACCACACCAACGACTCTTTGCAATGAACACTTGCGCGTAAAGATATATGGACAAAAGGGTTTACTGTGTGACTCACTGTGTCACACTATAGCTTCCATGACGAGATTTTTCTCTTTTCTCTTAAATTTTATTCTATTTGGGGGGGGGGGGGGTTGCAAAGGCAGAGGGTGGATATGAAGGGATGGGGATCAAGATGCATGATGTGAAAGACACAAAGAATAAATAATACATTAAAAAAGAAATGTCCACTGGTTGGGCCAGTAAAATGATTGAGCAGGTGAAAACACTTCCCACACAAGCCAGACCACCCAAGTTTGTACCCTGGAGCCCATGGTGGAACTGTGGCACATGTCTGAACTCACACAGAACACACACATCAAAATTTAAAAGCGAAAGTCTTAAAAAAGAAGCATCTACTGGTGGCAGATGGCTTATGTGGGAATGGACACATGACAGGAGACTAAGAACTATAGAGAGTTTCATTAAGATTAATGTATGAAAGAGGCCAGTTGGCCGAAGACTCAGAATCCTTCTTTGTCTGAGCTACATGCAGCAGGGTACATGAGAGTAAAGCCCACAGCATAGAAATGCTAGAGGAGGGCGGTGCTTTATAAATAACCTTATAAAGGGTGCTAAGACGCCTGGCCCAATGCTTTTGAGCACATACTTCCCCCCCCCCCAACTTACTAGTTCATACCTATTCTCAGAAGCATCTTTATCTTTCTTAAATTTCATTTCTATTAACCTTACCTTCTTATCCCTGGTGCAGTGTTTTGTTCTGAGATATAAGAAACGAATTTGGGCTGGAGAGATGGCTCATAGGTTAAGAGCACTGGCTGCTCTTCCAGAGGTCCTGAGTTCAATTCCTAGCAACCACAAGGTGGCTCACAACCATCTATAATGAGATCTGGTGCCCTCTTCTGGCCTGCAGGGACACATGTGGGCACAACACTGTATATATAATAAATATATAAATCTTAAAAAAAAAAAAGAAAGAAAATAGAAATCTTCACTGCTACTCCCATAGTCCAGATTCAGATCCACACCTATAACAGAAGTCCCTTTCCCCAGGTAATTGCATTCTCACCACCTTCTCCAATTTAGGTGTTTATTGATAAGCCATCCCCTCCCCTCTCCTCTTCTCGCCAACAAAACTCACTTGCCATGTATGATCTAGAGCTCTAGGCACCAATCAGGGACTAATTTCATAACCTAATCAAAGATTAGGTATTAGTGGTCAGATGCCGTCTTCCCATTTCCTCACCACATAGTAGGTCTGAGTACACTTTTGGTTTTGTGGTGCTGGAGAATCAAGCCCAGGGCCTTACCCATTGTTTGGAAGACACTACCAGTGAGCTATATCCTCGGCCTTTTTCTTTTCCTTTCTTTTCTCTTTTCTTCCCTCTCTCTCTCTCCCTCTATTCTTTTGTTTCTTCCTTTGACAGGGTCTCACTATATTGCCCAGGCAGTCCTTAAACTGATCCCCCTGCTTCGGGCTTCTGTGCAGCTGGGGTTATAGGCGTGTACCACCGCACTAGGTGCTCTTTAAGAAGAACACAGAGAAACTGGTGGGGGAATTGAAAGCCTGGAAGTAGACTGAGGGCAAGTTAATAGATAGGGAAAACCTCCATGCTGTATAGGCAGCTTCTGGCTGGGCCCTTAGTAGAGGAAGCTTTAAACAAAAGGAAAGGAAAAGGAGGTGAAGTGGTCAGGTCTCTCTCAGTAAACTCTTGGTATTTTCAGTGTGGTAGCAGCTGCGGTATGAACCTTAAAATTACAGCCTTTCATTTAGTATCCACATGTCATTTCCAATGATATTTTCTGTTACCCGCCTTGTATCCAGAGTCAGCTGTCCCCTGAAGTTGTCACTAGTTGGTAGACTAGACCCTGAAGCTTTCTGTTATCTGTGAGCTTTTGTCATAGTCATGGATCTGAGCTCAGGTGGCAACTGCTGAGATTTCCAGGTCCTTATGTTCTGGGGCAAAGAATTGCACCAGAGATAAATGGTAAGGTAATAGAAATAGAGACAATTTTTTAAGAAAGAGAAAAATATGCCTCAGAATGGCAACTAAAGGAAGCAGTGACTCTGGAACAGAGGGGGGTAGGAGCTGGGTTTTTTAAATATTTATTTTTATTTTCTGTGTATGAGTATTTTGCTTGCACGTATATCTGTGCATCGTATTTGGCCTGCATGTATATCTGTGCATTGTATGTATGCAGTGCTTGTAGAGGCCAGAAGAAAGTGTCTTATCCTCGGGGAATGGAGTTACAGACAGTCGTGAGCCATTGTGTGGGTTCTGGGAATTGAACCTGAATCCTCAGAAGAGTAGCCAGTATTCTTAACTGCTGAGCGGTCTCTCCAGCTCCAAGCCTTGGTTGCTTTGACTTTTCTTGCTCACTTTTCTCTTTCTTGCTTTTCTAATTCTTAGTTGCTTTCCATTACCTGTGTGTTTCAAACAAATGATTGTTTCAGTTTCTCTGTTCACTTTACTTTCTTGCTTTTCCAGCTGCTAGCAACCCTCCCTGAAAATACTGGAAATTCAGTGACATGTTCATTCTTTAGTGTGACTGTATCATGCTCCATTTCACCAGGCTACTCTTTAATTAAGATGAGAATAGACTGGGCATATTCTGCCTTCCACAAAAGAAATAGTTACTAATAGAAGCAATATCAACTTTTACTATTTAAAAACATCTTTAGACGGCCTCATACTTTACTGCATTTTCTCAATTAATTTTGTGAAGTAGATTTTATTTTGTGATACTGTGCATGAAGCCCAGCAATATCAAATAATTACCTAAGGTCATATGGGTTAGCAAGTTGGCAGAGTGAAAATTCAAACCTATGACACCAAAACCTGTGCTCTTAACAACCATACCACTTTATTTAGATTCCAGCTAGAAATAGAGGAATGGGGAGTGGACACTTAAAGAATCATTCTATTTAACAAATGTATATGTACTCCCTATTATGAACAAAGGTGTGTGGAGTATGAGGAGATAAATGTGTATATTCGCTGCCCTTAATGAAATTAGTAGGACAGATGAGACAGGAGTACTGTTTAAATGCCTCTAATAAAAGCAGAGTTAGATCAGTACCATGACCTAATTATGATAACTGCCACTTACTGAAAACATACAATATGTCAGATATGATGCATTCTGCATATGTTTAATTCTCATGATGACTCAGAGTATTACTCTATTTTATACATGTGTGAGTAAGTGCAGTGGAAGGTTAATTAACTTCTCTAGCTGGGAAGAGAGTGCTACTAGACCCTAAGAGGAAGAATAGGCTCAGTCAGTGTACACCTCTTTTTGAGTGAACTGGAAGTATATGCACCCACGACAGTGTCTGTAAACCTGAACCACCAGTGGCATTAATGTCACATGTACCTCAGCCAGCACTAGTTTTAAAGCAGTGGAATACCTGGGTCACATTCCATTTGCAATCTTGAGAACAGTGAAGGGACCCTAATTACCACCATCAGGTGCCCACCACCACCCTTTTTTGTTTAAAATTAATGAGTATACAAAGTGGCACAGAATGCCAGTATATATAATACTATACATTAAAGGGCTTTAAATAGTAAATTTTATGTGTACTTTACCAGATGAAATGAAACACTCATGTTAATATAAATATTATTAAAAATACTTGCAATTAAATAAAGATATCAGACACCAAAATTTTCCAGACCCAAAGTCTACTCAACTTAATGAACTTATACACAGTCAAAATTTCTGTAAAGTTTGCTGTATGCATGCAGGTTATATTTGCCTTTTTAATATTATGCTAATTTTTATTAAAGTCAAATAAATGTAACCTGCATGGTCGCAGAAAATTTCTGCAATTGGGTTCAGAAGCCCGAAAGACACTGTTAAGGCACACATCAGTTGAAACAAATTAACTTCTGATAAATAAAAATTGTAAATGAGCTGGGCGGTGGTGGCGCACATCTTTAATCCCAACACTCGGGAGGCAGAGGCAGGCTGATCTCTGTGAGTTCGAGACCAGCCTGGGCTACAGAGTGAGTTCCAGGACAGACTCCAAAGCTACACAAAGAAACACCCCCCAAAAAATTTTAAGTGAGCTCCTCAGTTGTTCTAACTACATTTCTTCTTAAAACTTTTTGTTGAAATTTTTTTTCATACAATATATTTTAATGTTTTCTCTTTCTCACTTCCTCCCAGATCGTCTCCATTTCCCTACCCACCCAACTTTGTGTTTTTTCTTTCTCTGTTTCTCTCTCTGTCTTTAAAAACCAATAACATAAGCAAAAGAATCAAGAAACAAAAATCACACCAAAACAAAAATCCAAACAAACAAGCAAAAGATAGGTAAGACAAAAAGTGCCCAAATGAAGCAAAATGAGATAAAAAGTCTACAAAAATACCATTGACTTTGTTTTATATTGGTCAACTATTCCTGGGCATGGGGCTGCCTCAAGGTGTGGTTAATATACCCAGTGAGACTCCATTGGAGAAAACTGATTTTTCATTTGCCAGCAGGTATCAATTGCAAATAACTTCTTGGTTAGGGGTGGCAGCCCATGTCCACTTCCCCCTCTCAGTGCTAGAACCTCATCTGACTTGGACTTGTGCAGACCTTGTCCATTCTGCCAGTCTCTGTGAGTGCATATGTGCATCGGTCTTGTTGTGTCTGGAAGACACTGCTTCCTTGGAGTCATCCATCCTCTCTTGCTCTTACAGTCTTTCCATTTCCTCTTCCACATAGTTCCCTGAGCCCTGATGGGGGAGGGGCTTGATAAATTTCTTAACAGCAGTAGTACAGAGGTTGGGGTTAGCAGGGTAAGGATTTTACAAAAGTCAGAGGCAAGGGAACATAAGGCTTGGAAATGATAATACAGGAAATCATAGCTAAGTAATAAAGGTGATTTTTAGCAAGAGAGCCTTGAATGAATGGAAGTAGAGGCTATCCATGGACTTGAGGACCTAAGGAATGGAATGGTCATAGTGTTAGCATGGAAAATCTGGGAATAGAAGATTGTGTGTAATTAGAAGATGGGATGCTTCAGTTTATAATGCTGATTAGTTCCTGATTCTGCTGGAGTGGGGAAAAATTTCAGGGGTGGATACTGTATGTGTGGTGAAGTTGAAAGATAATGTCCTTTTAGAGGATGTCAAGGAATTGATTGGCAAGAGTTGTCAGATGGATTATCTTTAGGGATACTGAAGTCATTCAGGATAATGGTAGACTTTGAGATGAGAAAAAGACTGAGCAAGGACCAAAGTCATTGATTAATGAAAGGGAGGAGTCCCAAGGTAAATTCATAAATGGTTAGGAGAGAAAGGGGTTATAATTGATTGACCTCACAAGATCAGGCTTAGGTTGTATAGTCTTTTCTTTTGTTTGACGAACACAGGAAAATAATGATCTGAAAGCAGAAATTGGGACAAACAGAACACTAACCTAAGCCATCAGGTTGCAATGAAGTTCAAGGGGGTGAAGGGAACTCTTGATGGGCCTGAGGATATAGGAAAGTTACTGAACATGGTGAGACAATTCCAAAGATACAAACCCAATTTTCTGCTTCTGGAAGAGGACTGTCAGGTAGGAGCAGGGTCAAAGATGATGATGGATGGGGATGATGGTGGAAGAGACAGCAGGTGCCCAGAGTGGGAGGAGAGATGATCTATGTATGGATTTAGTCTCAGCAGATTCTTAGAGGACAATAGTAACTTGGCCTAATGGCTGGAGTTTCCTCTAGCCTGTACTTCATAGTGCAAAACCTGTTACTGGTATAGCCTGGAGTGGTACCAGCCCCAGGACAGACAGTTTCCATCTCTGTCCTTGTGGTCTGGAATGGTAGCAATCTTAGTGACTAGAGCTGCACTTCTCTGACCAAATCCTGTCTCTCTACTTTGTTGTGACTTTGGCTATTTTTCCAAGTCATTTAACTCCTTTGTCTCATGATCTGCCCATCATTTATTTCTCAAGCACTCTGTCAACCTTCTTCATTTTCATCTCTAGCCAGGCATGGTGTGACACACTTATAAGCACTCGAGGGGATGACGTAGGACGATAACTATGAGTTTAAGGTGAGCCTAGTCTAAATAGTGAGTTTCAGTCTAGTCAGGGCTACACATCAAGACTCTGTGTCAAAACAAAGCAAATTATTTTCAGTTCTATCAACTACCTCCCCAATATTTCCAATAGCCTTGCCTCTGGCATATCCATTTCACTTACAAAATAGAAAAAATCCAAATCTAGTTCATACCAAAAATTCTACCATCTATAGATAGCAAGTGGCTTTAGTCTCAGCTGGGCTTTCAACACTACCTTGGAACCATGTGTCCATTGCTAGCACTGTGTCCTGCTCACCCCAAAAGCCATTTAAGTGATTCTTTTATCTTTTGAAATCCTTCACCCCACATCTCTCAACAAGCATATCACCTGGACTCCCACTGAACTCTAGATATGGGGGCTATAAATAACCTTAACTTCTTTCCAGCCAACCTAATCCATCTTCACAAAATTAGCAATGTAAATTTAGACATAGCATCTGTGCTCCATATCTTCCTTCCTTCTTAAGAAGCTTGTGGTACTGTTTAACAACCCTCCCTGCTCCCCAGCTGTATCTTCAACTTCCCTTTGCTACACGTTTACTGTTGTATCTGATGTACACACACACACACACACACACACACACACACACAGAGAGAGGGGGGGGTAATAAATATGTTCCAGTGTCATTCAGCATAAAACAACAAAATGTCCTTTCAAACAAATATATCTCTGACATTTATTAAGCCCATTTTGACTGAATTAATTCTGCTTCCACTGCACAACAGCTTGTATGGGGGTGGGGGTGGGGAGAAAGGAGAGTAAAGTAGCAGAAGGGAGAGGAGGAGGAGAGAAGGGGAGAGAAAACAACATAGGTGCTGACAACGTACAAAATGATGCTTTGCTATAACTATGGGAATATTAAACAGCTATTAGGATGATGTTTATAGAGCACATGTGTTAACATTGCAAAGCATTTATAGTACCTTTTAATTGAAAAACAAGTTAGAAAATAGTATGTGTGGGTTGATTTCTTTATTGGAAAAATGTGTGTAGTGTATGTATAGTACAATGATAGGCCATAAAGATAAATGCCAAAATGTTACCAGTGATTGTTCTGGTCTGAGTGATAACTCCAGTTCCCAAATATCTTATGACTCTCTTACACTAAACACACAAATTTTGCAAAAACAAAACAGCCTCATGCTCATAGATCAGTGCCTTTCTCAACCATCATCAGAGAAGGTTCCTCCTGCAGCAGATGGGAACACATACAGAGATCCAGAGCTGGACAATGTGCAGAGACCTTGGAACACTCAGTCCTAAATGGGACGTCTTCATCAAATCCCTCCCCTAAGGGCTCAGGAAACCACACAGAAGAGGAGGCAGAAAGAGTGTAAGACCCAGAGGGGATGGAGGACATTAAGGAAACATGGCCCTCTTAAAACAACATGGTTGATGCAACTCACAGAGACTGAGGCAGCATGCACAGGGCCTGCACAGGTCTGCACTAGATGGGGCCCTAGAGCTGAAGTAGAAATGGACGCATGCCCTCATCACTAACCCAAAAGCAATCAGCAGTTGATAAGCACGTGCAAATGAAAAAATTTAGTTTAGTTTTCTCGAAAGGAGTCTCACTGGGGAAACCAACTACTCCAACATGTAGACTGCATGCCCAGAAGTAGTGGCCAACAGAAAACAAACTCAATGGCATGTTTGAATGTTCCTTGACTCATAATGTTGTGTCAGGGCTCTTTTTTAAAAAAAATTATCTCATTATTTTTTATTTTATATATATATATATATATATATATGTTCTTCTCTCATTTCACCCTACAGGTACTTTGCATATATATTATGGCTTCTAGTTTAGTGTTTTTATGGAATTCCTCAGTGTGTGAATGAGTGAGTTTCTTTCTTTTGCCTTCTCTTGTGTTCTTTTTCTTATGTTTGTTTTTTTGGTCCAATTTCAATGTGTTAGTTTTTCTTTTAGCTTATGTTTTATTTTCTTTCATCCCACATAAGCATGTCTGTTTTCTAATGAGAGGCAGAAAGGGGGTAAATCCAGATGGGAGGGGAGGTGGGAAGGAACTGGGAGGAGTGGAGGGAGAGGAAACCATAATCAAGATGTAATACGTGAGAAAAACAATCTAATTTTCATACAAGGGGAAAAAAGAAAGCAGCAAAAAGCTATGAGATAACTTACTTTAAAGGAGGGAAGGAAGGAAGGAAGGAGAGAAGAAAGAAAAGGAAGGAAGAAAAGGAAGGAAAGGAAGAAAGGAAGGAAGACACAGCCTCTCTAGACACTAGGCTATTCTTCCCTCTCCTCTAGCCTTATCTCAGTCCTTCTCTTCAAATCTGAACATTTTGAATAGTCCCCATTCATGGCTTCCATTTTGTTCCCTCTCTCTGCTCTTAATTATTATCTCCCCCTTGTCCTCACCAAGGTCTTCCAAGATAGCCTTGTTGCTAATTTACTGAATGTTTTTGTACTTATTTGCCCCTGACCAAACTGTTGGGCTGAATTTGATATTATACTGCATTTTTCTCTCTGCTCCATCGTATTCCACCATCCCTTGGATCCCAAGACAATGAGGTTTCTTTGCAACAAATATTTGAACTGCAAAAGCAAACAAATTTGAATTTGAATCATGTCACTGCTACCAATAATTAGCATAGACTTGGTCAGGTTACTCTCATGTCTTTGAGCCTCAATTTCCCCCTCAGTAAAATGGGAATGATAATGCCTACATTAAAAAGTTTCATTTTGCATTAAATGAGGTGATATTTGTAAATCATTTAACACCACCACTGGCACATGGAAGATGATATTGACATTTGGATTGCAATTATTCCTAGTTCTCTGAATTCTCATTCATCTTCCTTTTTAAAAGCCAATACTCTCAGCCCAGTGGTGGTGGTGCATGCCTTTAATCTCAGCCCTCTCAAGGCAGAGGCAGGCAGATCTCTGTGAGCTAGAGGCCAACCTGGTCTACAGAGTTAGTTCCAGGACAGTCAGAGCTACATAGAGAAACCCTGTCTCAAAACACCAAAAAATAAATGAATAAGTAATAAAATAAAAACCAATTCTCTCTAGTGTTTTCTTCTTATTCTCAACATCAGCCCTGGATAATCTTATCCAAGTTCATGGCTTCAACCACTGTGTTCTATGGATAAACTTACAAATATAGACTCTGATCTAGACCTTTACCCTGAGTTTAAATCCTTCTAAAAAAATCTGCTTGAGGAAGGCAGTTATCAACTGGAGGCCATTTTGTTCCTTCTCCCCAAAGACATTTGGTAATAGACAGTTATTTTAGTTGTCATTAATTCAGGCTTGCTTATTTCCATTGAGTTGAGACTAGTGTATTACAAAGCACCGGCCATCAGTCAGTGTACAGGATAGCCCCCTCCCTCCTGCTCAGTGAGGAATTATGCTACCTCAGAAGTCAGTAGTGTCAAGGCTGGGATACTCTTGAATAAGTAATTTTTGAAGACCCAGATCTCCATTCCTGTATGAACTGTCCAAGTGATGATGAATGTAGACCTCGTGGTTTAGAGAAGGTAGTAACATGATTAAGATCACAGAAGGACGCCAGACAGTTGTGGCGCACGCCTTTAATCCCATCACTCGGGAGGCAGAGCCAGGCGGATCTCTGTGAGTTCCAGGCCAGCCTGGTCTACAGAGTGAGATCCAGGACAGGCACCAAAACTACACAGAGAAACCCTGTCTTGAAAAGAAAAAACAAAAAAAAAATCACAGAAGGAGCTGACTGTAGGGTACATATCTCTAGTCTCTGCATTCAAGAGGCAGAAAGAGGAGGACCTTGTGTTCTTGGCCAGCCTGGGTTCCATAGAAAGATCCTTCCCCCCAAAACACACACACACACACACACGCGCACACACACACACACATACGTACACACACATGCACAAATGAGCACACACAAATATATGCATGCACACTCAGCCCTCACATATGTCCCTTTATAGCTATGTCCAAGAGACAAAGTCTTAGGAAGAGGTTATGTCAGCTGTGTTAGGTCATAATACTAATGAGCAAAGGTAGAGGGTCCAAAAAACTTTAAGTCTTGAGATTATAATTGAAAAGTTGCAGGGAATATGAAGGTTCTCAAGAATGCACAGTGTGCCTCCAAGCCTGACAACAACAAGGCCCATATTATGTGATTCCACACATTAAATTCATGAATAGGCAAATATATAGAAGCACAAAGTAAATTATTGGAGCCTGGAGCTGGGGGTGTGAACTAGGCACAAGCGATCTTGTATGGATAAAAATGTTCTATAATTGATTCTTAGTGATAACTGTGTTAAAGCTATTAAGGAACGATATACATTAAACAAAACAGCCGTGCGGTGGACTAAACATTCAGGTATCCCCAACATGGCACTAACAGAAGCTGTGCTTTAGGACGTGAAACAAATGAGGGGGGGGGTGTCACCGAAGTTTAGGAAAGCCACCATAAGATGGCGTACAAGACATCAGAGTTTGAGAGATCCTGAAGTAGTTATTTGAGTGCATACTGAGTAGGAGCTTCCTTTCTGAGTCACTAAGGAAGCAGAAAGACTGAGAAGGCTATGTTGAGAAGTTAAGGAGAAGATGAGCAAAGGATTGGAGAGTGGAAGAGTGTTTCCCTGCTAACGCTACCACTGGAATCACTATTCAGATGTGTATAATGGGAACCTTAGAAGGGGTTAATGGTGAGGAGTACAGTTTAGTGTCTACTAAAAACTAGATCACATGACCATTTATGACTGGAGCTATTTTCCCTTGCTGATCTGAAGAAGACTGGAAATAATGGAGACTGCCTTTTTTGGAGGAGGAATCACTTTGTTTCAGATTGAGTGATCTGTATAGGTTGCCAGATAAAATATAGGCAGTCTAGTTAATTCAAATATAACATAATTGATAAATCCTCTCTTAGTATAATAGTGTGCTAAATATTTCATAATACTTATGCCAAATTATTACTCATTTATCTGAAATTCAAATTTTCCCTTTATTTGTAAAATATGGCAATACTAGCCAGGCAT